>SNVD02014114.1:0-90038 GCA_013180625.2 Boswellia sacra | reverse complement strand
TGTATTTTTATCATAATACTCATTAAATCATCTCAAAAATTATGTTAAATTAACTATTTCACGGTAGTTTAATTATTATTTTTATTGTAGAAGATACACTTTTTTTAACGTGATTTGCTATCACTTTTTGTAGCCTACTATTCTTGATATTCTTTATCTCGTGACGGCCCAAGAAGGCACTGTATTGCAAGTGATAAGAAAATTTAATCATGAAACCTTTTTCTACTCGATCCAAACAATTGACAAAAAAATAAAATTAAGGAAAAATTGAAGAAATGGACACAATTAGGGACCCATGATGAAATTTGGACCCATTCTGAAAAATTTTTATGCCAGAAACTTTCTTGACAAAAAGACTCAAATACCCTTACCCTTATATAATTGAATTTAGAAAAAAAAAGAAGTAAATGAAACAAAGAAACCAGTCACTCCTCATACACATCACTGTCCGAAACAACTTTCAACAACTGAAGCTGAGTAACAAGGTAAGAAAAACTTTCGTTATTCTCTCGCTAAATAGCTTGAAAATTTCAGTAGGTTGTAATGTTTTGGTTATTTATTGTTTCTGTAACTGTCAACCGCATGATGTAGCTTAAAATAGGAGATATGTATGTAAAGTAAGGTTAAAGATAGTGCGGTTTTTATCAACATTTGCTGGAAATTAGAATTCGTTGTGAGAAAATCTGGTATCGCAGTTGACGGGGAAGAAGTAGAGATTTGTCGAGCTACATTGAGAGTCGCGGGGTTGTGTCGGATGGACACTCGACATGTCGGATGGTCATGTCGACTGTCTAGGGGTTGTGTCGAGTCTAGGATCGAGTGTCGTGATAGTGCGTCGAGTGGAGTGCTGAACGTGACAAGTGTCGAATGTAAATTTCGTCGAGTTCGTGTGTCGAGTATATGTGTGTCGCATTAGTCGAGCGTCGATCATCGTGCGTCGCGTGTTGAGATGGTTGTCGAGTGTCGAGTGTCAAGTTTTTTCGTCGAGTTTCGTCGAGCGTTTAGGCAGAAATGTCATTTTTGTGCCTTTTTGTAAGCCATTTTGTGATGATTTTTTGTCCACAGACTTACGATATGTCTTTATCATGCAGGATATGGAAACTTTACGCATACTTATTATATACAATGGTTCTTGGATTATGCAAGAAAATGGTGGCTATTTATACACCGGTGGGAGGGCGAATCCATTGATAATTTGTAGGTCTGCTACCTAGAATGAGTTGGTTGACTGTATTAGTACTGGAATGGGTTGGGATCTTCGCAAGCATAACATCAGTTTAGAGGTTCAATTTGGTTTTAAGGGTCTTCCGCCAATGCCGACTCCTATTGAGACTGACCACGATGTTTGTTTTTTTATACAACATTGTTTGGAGGATCAACAGTTGTATACACCATTAATTATCAAAGTTGAAGATAGGGAGAAGCGAAAACAGAGGTCAGGATCCGATGCAGTACGTCGGCGACAAAGATCTTGTCATCCCTCTATGTTACGCTCAGCAACTGGAAGCAACCAATTAAGGGAGTCCACTCCTGTTTGTGCACAACCACAATTGAATGATGACATTTGCATTGAGTTTGAGCAGTATTCAAAGCATGTAGGGCATGAGTCAGGTGAGATCTTAGTTGAAAATGAAGAAGGGGTGCCCCCGTCGATGCCATCGAGATTGGTACGTCATCTTGATAGCATTAGAGAGTTTGAGAGTTTAGGTAATATTGATGTTAGTTATGCTAGTGATGATGTTAATGATGACGATGGTGGTGATGAAGATTACGAAGATAATGATGATGGTAGTGATGATGTTAGTGAGCATGTTGACGATGACAATGATGATTGCACTATTCGTACTGAGAATGATGTTGAGGGTTTGGATGATTTTATTGTTGATGGCCAGGATGTAGACGGTTCGCATTTTGATAATGATGAACAGACGGAGATCTTGAATTATGTGAACTAGGATGTGTCGTTTACCGTTCCTTCTCTAATTCACTCCGCACTAGTATACAGACATTAGCAAGATCCGGTGTCGAATAATGAGCCGAGAGTGGATGCAAATCGTAGACATGAAGAAGCGAATTTAGGCTCTGAGAATGACAGTGATCGGGCTAACACATTCAGGTGGATGCCACCTATTGTACATTTATCATCCACAGATGGCGATGATGCTTCCTTGTTTCTAGTTGATGGGATTGAGATTGGGGTTGGACGGATGTTTAACAGCAAAACGGAGCTTCGTGAGAAGTTATCGAATTTGACACTAAGACGGAACTTTCAATTTAAAGTGAGGAACTCCAATGAAATAAGGTTTGAGGTTGTCTGCCATGCTAAATCTTGTAAATGGCATTTACGTGCCACAAAGGTAGTCGATTCACATTTCTTCCAAGTAAAAAAGTATAAGAACCATCACACATGCTCCGGAGCCGAACTTCACCCAAATCACAAACAGGCAACTGCACATGTCATTGGCAAACATATTAAGAGCAAATTCGTTAAGGCATTGAGAATATATCGTCCAAAGGAAATTATGTCTGATGTTCATGAGTCATTAGGTGTTAATATCACATACAACAAGACATCGAGGGTAAAGGAGGCAGCTTTGCAAGAACTTCACGGATCTCATGAGGAGTCATTCACACTACTCCCCTAGTACATGTACATGATTGAGAAAGCAAACCTGGGGACCAAAACTTCTTTAGAAACCGATGACAACAACCATTTTAGATACTTTTACATGAGTATTGCGGCCTTTATTGCTGGATTTGCATCATCAATTAGGCTAGTTATCGCAGTTGATGGTTCTTTTTTTGAAAGGGAAATATAAAGGTGCAATGTTTTTGGCTTCTTGTATGAATGGAAATAAGCAAATATATCCCTTGGCATTTGGAGTTGGGCATTCTGAAAATGATGACTCCTAGACCTAGTTCATGAGACAGTTGCGTGATCATGTTGTACAAAATGTCCGAGATCTTGTTTTCATTTCTGACCGTCATCAGAGCATTGAACTATCTACTATAGCAGTTTTCCCTCATGCACTGCATGAATTGTGCACTCATCATCTGAAGGGTAACTTGAATGCAACTTTCAAGGACAATACATTGTTAGAGATATACTTTTGAGCTGTAAGGACATATCACTGTGTTGATTTCAACTATCATATGCGACAAATTGAATCATATATGCCAGCAGTAACAGCTTATCTTCGAGAGATTGGAGTCGAGAAATGGGCACGTTCACAGTTTCATGGTCAACGGTATAACATCATGACAACAAATATAGCTGAGTCGATGAATAGCCGCTTGTGACACCATCGATTCCTCCCGGTGACATTGTTAGCAGATTATTACCGAGTCAACTTGCAGCAATGGTTCTATGAGCGTCGATAATTATTTGCTAACTCAAAATTACATCTCTTGTCGTGGGCTAACAAGTTGATGAAGAAGCGTTTAAAGGAGGGAGAACATATGAGGGTTAGTGGTATCTCTCTTACTATGTATGAGGTTAGAGGCAACGACCGTGTTAGCATCGTTGACATGCACGCTTGTACATGCACATGCCGAGTATTTGATCTTGACCAGCTTCCATGTGCACATGTATTAGCTGTTTGTAAACGTATGAATCTACTGACGTGCCATGATTATTGTGCGCATTGGTATACGACTGAAACATTACTACATGCATATGCTCCACCAGTTGTTCCTGTTGGAGTTAGTGAGGATTGGGTGGTTCCTGAGGAGGTTCACAACAAAGTGGTTCTACCGCCAGTCATGAGGAGACCAGGCGGTCATCTTCAGAGGAATCGAATCCCTTCCGTCGGTGAGTCTAGCTCGTCTCGAATTTACGGGCAATGTGGGAGTTCTGGGCACAATCGTCAAACTTGCTGAAACCCAGTTCCACTTTATGACAGGAGATGATGTCTACCAAATGTATGTAAGGGGTTTTTTAATCTATGTTGCATTCCATAATCAACCACCACAAAAATATGAGGTAATTTAAGTTCAATAAATTTCAGCTTCACTTCACTTCTTTGAACGAGATATGTTGGCCTGACCATATTTATCTCTAATTGTTTATTTTATCTTATACACATTTTAAGGTATAAAACATTCTTGTATAAGTATTTAGCCTTCATGTATGAGACACGAATTTATGTGCTTCGTCAATATATAAAACATAGAAAGTATTGTGCCTAAACCATTCATGTATAAATGTACACGTATATGTCCACGTATGTACCATTACATCCGAGAAAAAATGTATCTACAAGTTTTCAAATCCCTATTCATGGAAAACATGTGCTACTAAACAAAATATGACACTATACAAAAATGTGTAAATATCAACAAACTACATATCCACAAAAATGCGTAACTATACAAATTATATGCATGACACGAAATCGATAAGGCGTCGTGCTGGGCTGCGGCTCAACATCCGCTGAAACGACATTGACATGGCCTGTGGTGGCCGCAACCTGGGCAGGTCCTATGACAACTAAGACTCCCTCCACCTATCGAACAATGCGATACGCCTAAAGCTGTACCGCCACTTTGTCGCTAGACATCCTTTGTGAATGCCTTAATGGCTGTCAGTGGAACGCCCCCGGCTAGGAACTCAATATACCTCAAACAGTACACACCGCATTCTCTTCCCCCAGCCTCCTGCTGTGGCACCTGTGACGAATCCTCGATGCACTCAATTTCGAATGAGGTTGCAAGGTAGTCAGGACGACCATAAACAGCCATTGACACCTGACACATCCGAAAATAGGATTGCCTCCCAAGTATAGGAGTGTCGAAGTAATAAAACCCGGTGAGACCGAGGTCGATCCACGAGGAAGGGGATTTTAGCGTTACAAATTATAAGATAAGCAAATATGATATGAATAATTCAAGAAATAACAAGATAATATCAATAAATATGTAAGATGGTAGGTGGTATTACCGACCATTCAAATATAAAACAAAAAGCAAGAGGAGGTAAAACCATCCATGGAAATAGGTGGTATAACCAACCATAGTAAATTAAAGAACAATTTCATAAGGTGGTAGAACCTACCATAGTAAATAAAATAAAAAGTTCATAAACAATAGAATAATTAAAGTACAAGAGTAATTAACACAATAAAAATGAAGGCTAAGGTTAGGGGATCCGCCCTTGATATTTCAAATAAGGATAATTAACCCATTTTAGTTATATGAATTATATTTGTTTCATTACCAATATTTATACCACGTCTTGTAAATGGGTTCAAGCATCCCATGTGCCAATCACCATATGTCTACAACAAATCAAGGTTCCTAACTAGATTCTTGTCGGTAAGGAATAACCATACGACATCTAGAAAGGATCCAAGCATTTAATGTGCCAAGGATTGTCGACAATGGATCAAGACCTCCACTTTACGAGTGGTGTCAAGATTGATTAAGAAATTAAATATAAATCATATTGAATAAGCATTATAAGATTGAGATTATTAAGCACATATTAAGGGTTAGAGAATCCTTATTCTCATATCAAGGGTTTTACCCTTTCACCTTAGCAAAAGAGAAATTAAAAGAACATTATAATAGAAAGAAAATAAAATGCAAGAAAAAGGAAATTCATTAATAACATAAACACACAAAACACAATACAAGATCCTAGCCAAAGCCAAAATGTTCCAGCAAAGGCCAAGATGCCCTAATGGGTCACAAGGCACCTCTATTTATAGATACATCCAGGGGCAAACTTGTCAAATTACCAGGGCATAATGGTCAAATATTAGTTGTAAATATCTTTGACAATTGGGATCATTAGGCACCGACTTTGACCATCAATTTTGACATTGAAATATTGAGAATTTTAATCACATGTCTTCATGAAAGTTGTAGATATTTCTCTCAGCTTTCTAGAACATATTGATTTGTGCAATTGGGATACGTATTTTGAGAGATACAGTCCAAATATAGAGGCCTGGTCAGACTGGACCGAGACTGTAGATGGGTTCACTTCAAGCCCAATTTTGGTCCACTAAGAGCCCGAATTTGATGATACTTGTGAAATGCAATCTTGTAGATAATTGAATCAGATTTCCAAAACATTAAGATTTGCACCATTCTGATCTATAAATAGAAAGTTATGCCCATTTTACCGAACCTGCAACAAAACCAAAATTAAGAGAAATTAATTCTAAAGATGCAAATACTACAAATATGCTTAAGTTGAGGAATTTAATGACACTATTAATGCAATATGATGAATTGAACTCTTATTAAATATGCATATTTAAGTGTTCATGATGCGTTCGAAACTAGCAAGTATACTAGTCGCACAAGTAATAAAGTGATAATTAGATATCGTTCCCACGAGGATTGATTCTAATTGAATTTGTTATTTCCAGCAACAATAAACTAAACAGGGGGGGATTTTTGTTGAATGCTTTACTAAATGAAATAAGAATGCAAGTAAAGAATAACAAAACGGAAAGTAAATTTGAATGAAAAATCAATGGGAGAAAGCTGGTTAAGGGATCCTTCTCTACCACAAGATATGGATTTGCGAATTAATTGTAGAATTGTCATCTAATTACACCATTGAAATTACCAACCGTAGATAACAACAAGCTCTGTTATCCCAATCTTTCCTTACTTTGGTGTTAAATAAAACAGGCTCTTTATTTAATCTCTATCCATTAAACAACCTAGAACAAGCTCTCTAAATTTAAATCAATGGATGCATTACGATAAGAAAGATAGGTTGATCTAAGCAATAAACACACAAGCTCGGATTATTTAACTTGGGTTGTATTCTCCAATTGCAATCTCTGATCACAATTTTGCTACTAAGGATTAGAAATTCAAGACAATTACGGATCAAGATTACTAGTCTAGCAATAGACAAAATCCAGATTATATTCAGTTGGCCACCCAAATACAATCCAGCAAGCAATCATAAGCATTAAACATGGGAAAATACAAGCAACTTCAATTAGAGAATGGGATAACAATTCCTTACACAATCAACTTACAAAAACCATATCAGGGGCTTTGAAATCACCCTCAACCAATTCAGATTCAGTTACAATGTTTAAGAACGTGGTAAATACAATACAACATGGAGACATTCCAGAAAATGAAAGGGAAGGGAAAAACTTAGCAAATTTGATGTAATTCTCTTTGGATTGTAGTTCTTCCTCTTTCCAAGTTTCCTTTCTCCTTCAAGAACTCCAGGAGATGAAAGAATTCCAGAGCTGCAGCCTCCACCACGTTCTCCCCTCTTCAAGTTATCAAAATAAAAACCTAAAATGTGTTTAAATACTCTGCTACAGTAACCTGCTACAGTGTCCCGTATTATACATGCTACAGTGATTTGTGGAATTACATTTCTATACTTCTCACACTGTTTTGATTACAACTTTTGGTACACTGAATGGATGTATAAACCGTAAATTTCTCCAGAAAATAGACTTCGAGAGCTTTCCAACGGTATAGAACATGTCATCGGGTTCATTGTATATCAATACAATTAAATCCGAGAAGATCACTGACTAGCAGAGGTGAAAATGAAGGGTTTTACTCCATTTTTGTGCAAGTTGCTCCAAAACTCCTACAAACATTAAAACCACACAAAAACATAAAAATACCAAGGAATATAGCAAAGAAAAATGGACGAATTGATATAAAAGTAATACATAAATAGACACCTATCAAATTCCCCCACACTTAGACTTTGCTAGTCCTCGAGCAACTAAAATGATACGAAACAAAACTAAACCGAAACAGAATCAAAGAAAAATTAAAACACACAAATGCTTCAACTTGCAAATAGGGCTCAAAGATTGTACTTAATTATAACCCAAGGAAAACTTCAAAATAATGCACTTGATCAACAATTTTATCTCAAATATTAGTTTCGCTTCACTTCAATCCCTCAAGTGTGTGTGTGTAGAGCCATTCTCACCTAATCACTTGTAACCCGGATGAGTTTATGCATAAAAATGAAATCATATTTAATATTGAAGATGTGTGTATAAATGAACTCCATAGGCTTGCTTTTCAAGTCACTCTCCACTAATGTAGACAAGCACAACACTAAGGATCAAGTAGGGCTTTATTAAGCTAACGTTTGGCTTGGGTGAATGTATGATAAAGGATAATAATTTGGCTCAAATCACCCACAAACACATAAATCATTCAAGACTATGTAGAGCTCAACCCTATAACACAACTTCATTTCAATTCACCAGGTTACTCCCCAAAACTTATTTAGAACACTCAATCTTTTTTTTTTTTTTGCAGAAAACAAAAGAAAACTACACCCCCACACTTTGTTGTTTCATTCTTTTAAGAACACTTAAGGGTATAGATCTCTTATTCTTCTTCTTTTGTTCTCTTTTTTTTTCTTTTTTTTTTTATATTACACTTCCCCTCCCCCACACTTAAACAACACATTGTCCTCAATGTGTAAGTACGTGGACGATAAGTACAGATTGTTTTTTTTTCTGTTTTTCTTTTTTTTATTTAAACACAATAGAACTCACTTGTATTGCTCATGACACATCCCAACCTCCTCTAACTTCCCAAAACCAGAACATAGATCAAAATTTAATTGTGAACGATCTACATGCTCATAGGTAAGGGATAAACTGTTTGGAATAAATTCATTTGAGGTAGGAAATCTTTTAGTGAGTTAACAAAGAAAAAGGCTTACAAAGGCTCAAAGGGGTAACTAGGGATCAATTTCAGTCAAGGTTGGCTATTAAGGCTCAAACGGTCCAAAGATGGCTAAATCATTTCCCCAATGTTGCACAGTCTAGGATTTCGCCTCGAGTGACCATCAAACAAGTTCTAGAATTCATTGAATCTGAAGAAACATTTAAATTACATAAACTTTCTCTAAGTGAACAAATAACTCAGTGATAATAGCTCAGTGCTCAATGTTGCGCAAGGAATCAAAAGCAAAGCGAAAACCAATAAACATTTCAAGCACACAGATCCATGCATCATTTATCATTTTCCAAGAGTTATTCTTAATTCAATCTTTATCTTATCATCGACCCACAAAATGCAAGAAAAGAGGTACGTGGCGTTGTTACACCTGAGTCAAGATTGTATATTTCAACACTCATTAGGACCAGTAGCCCGCAGACTTAAGGTTTCCAGCCTATATACCTTTATTATGAAAGAACAAAACAAGAAACAAGACACTTCAAATAACATGAAATAAACAAACTACAGATTTAATTAGAGAGAATGCGTTTCAAGGGTTAAAGAAACCCCATATTCTGCCATTCTCAGGTTTTTCCACAACTGTTTTTTTTAAATCAAAACTGATAAAGATAAAAACACATAACAACTCTAAATTACGCAAAACTAAACTCACTCATAAAATAACAAAGTTCAACAAGTCAGCAAACAAAAACAAGTTAGTTAGAATAGGTCTACAAAGTTTAGAAGTTAGCCTCCTTATTCAGCCATTAGGGATTGAAGAGATCCAGAATGCATTTCAAGAGAACTTGAACTTTTTAAGCCACCACTCTAAAAAACCGAGATTAGAAAATATTACCTGGGACGAAAGAAATAACCTGAAAAAGCTCAAAAGAAACGACATGAAAAATCTCAAATAAACACACTAAAAAGAAAAGCAAACAAAAACGAAGCAAACCAGCAAATAGAGATTACAGATGGAGGGTTAAATCCAGTTGACGCCTTTTGTTGCCTTCTCCAAACCAATTTATCCGAGCCATTGTTGGATCAGGTGAATAGACGAAGTCTTGTAGTTTGTCAATTAACTCTCCTGCAGTTGAAGCTGTAACCAGCATTTGCCTTGCTGACGGTGAGATGAAATTTTTTTCTACAGCCTGATCAAGAAAGGACAACAAACCATCAAAAAAATTATTAACATTTAACAAACCAATGGGTTTCCGATGGATGTTTAGCTGTGCCCAAGAGGTGATTTGAAATATATCCTCTAATGTACCATAACCACCCGGCAAAGCTATAAATGCATCGGACTTAACAACCATATGTGCAATACGCTCATGCATACTAGAGACCTGTAACTCTTCCCCGATTGTGTTGCCTACGATATCTAGTACAGCTAATGGTTTAGGGATAATGCCGAGAACTTTGCTCCCTCCTAGGGATGCAGCTGTTGACACACATCCCATTAACCCAAGACTACCCCTCCATAAATCAAATTAATACCCCTCGCAGCTAATGTCCTACCAAGATCAAGAGCTGTTGTGGTAAACTCTCCATCTTTACCAAATTGCGATCCGCAAAATACGCATATATTGCGGAATCGCCGAATTGGGGTTTTCTCCATTTCTACAAGTGCTCTAAACTTGTGTAAGACAATGATGTACGTTAGGTATTATGCGATTCAAGTGCAAGACAGGTTATAAAATGACATTTCAAAATATGCAGCATGGATATATACACACGTAAAACTCTCAAATTTGACACCTGGGGACATAATTTCGGTGGGAGTTGCTCGATGCAGATTTATCGCCCCAAGATTTGAAAAAATGAGATATGCTTTCGGCGAGGTTTGACAAAACCTACACAATTGTCTCCCACGTGAAGCATGGAAAATGGAGATACACTTTCGGCGGGGGTTGACAAAACCCCCACACTTGTCTCCCACGTGAAGCATAAAAAATAGAGATACACTTTCGGTGGAGGTTGACAAAACCTCCACACTCATCTCCACGTGTGCCTACGACATGGGGTAGTCATATGGTTTGTCAAAAAGAAAACTTGAAATTAAAACAAACAAAATCAACAAACAGCAACAACACAAAAACAACATTGATAATCAGATCAAACGAAACAAGAAAGAAATAAAATTCGACACAACAACACACATTCAAATATACAAGTAGTTGTGATTGTGGCTCACATCTTCCTCTGGTTTTACGTCCAGTAACGGCTGAAACGCCTTCTATGAGGCGGGGATTTGCTTCCCATCCAGTTTTCTTATAAACTGGCAAACAGGGTCGTTTTTAGTCAGAGTCCCTAGACTATAACACTGCAATTCATCACGAAATTGTGTCCATAGATTAAGCAATTCACGCTGAACAAGTCCACAAGAATGTGACTCGAGAGTTAATAAAACATTATCCAGCGACTTATTACTCAAACCATTCTTAATAAATGAAAGTTTATCTTCTCTATTCCTGGACGCAAAACCTAATGAACGACAAGTCTGGTTACAATTCCATCTAGCACATTTATAACATACTTGTAACCTTTTCGCTCTTCGCCTCTTGGCGTAGTAGCTTTTTGCTAGACCAGGCATGTATTTTGCGAGATTAATGTCCGGCTCACCGGACAATCTCACCTTGGCTTCGATAAGCCATCGGATATCAGCAAGCACATTTAGGAGCATCAATGCCCAAAGTCTAGTCATCCGTACTTTATAAATTTTAAACACAGCATTTTGAGGAAGTGAAGGAAAATATTTACGAAAGTTCGACAAAATGATATCGGCATCCATTGAAGAGAAGAAAAGGGGAGATATTACCGATAATGAGATTGAGTCTGTTCTTCTCCAAGATATGCACACTTCAAACCTTCAAGCAATGGCTTCAATTCTTGTTTCGGTGTTTCCTCAAGCTGTTGCACAAATGAACACAAAGTACGAATAATCAAATTAAACAAAAGAAATGAAAAGAAAAGAGTAGAAACGAAACTAAAGACATATAAAAGAGTAACAACAGAATAGCAAACAAAAGTAAAGAACAAGTAAAAAAAAATATATATATATATATATATATATATATATATATAAAAACGAATAAGACAGATGGCAAGGAGAGATAAAACCTGGTCAATTTGATGGCCTACGAATGGAATCTCCTCGAGACACAAAATTGATCATTATTACCTTATTTTATTTTTCTTTTCTTTTCTTTTTATTTATTTTTCAAAAACATTGGGTTGCCTCCCAATAAGCGCTTGGTTTAACATCCTCAGCCCGACGTTGGTTCCATCATGGCAGGGTCCAATCTCTGCTGTGCTTCTCTAGTGGGCTTGGACCCTTCTTTCCACAAGAAATGGTGCACGCATATGGCTGGGCCTTGGATGTGAGCACTTGTCCACCTAATAGTCGTTTTGTGATCTCTAAGTACTTGGACGAGTTTCACTTCTTGTACTGGTGCAAGGCCCATTTCTATTATAATTGGCAAAGTACCATTCTCGCCCAAGAATCCATGATTCAAATGATCTGGAAGTGACTTAAGCTCCACGGTATTGGCCTTCATCACAGAATGAAAAAGTTTCTCATTAGATAAAGACAATTCAAAATACGAAACATCATACCTGCTTATGGTTATGGCTATAGTCTCATCTAAGCTTGCCAGAGCTTCCTTCACTTCTTTAGACACTTGTATCAAAATTCTTGATTCCTTAGAATTTTCTGTCCCTATGTGCTCACTAATAGCTACATCCAATCCATTTTTGCAAGTTAACTCAAAACATTGTTGTGGCAGAGAATCAGGAACGTCAACTACAAAAACAGAATATAAGTCACTAGGGCACCTCATTGCCTCAAAAATATTGAAACGGATCACCTTGCCATCAAACACTATGGTGAGAGTGTCATCATGAACATCAATCTTGGTTCTAGCAGTTTTCGAGAATGGTCTCTCTATAAGAATCAGTGTTGGATTAGGAGATGTCTCATCCTCTATTTCAAGAACATAACAGTCTGCTGGGAAAATCAATTGATTCACCTGCACAAGCACATCTTCCACAACTCTTTTGGTATAAGCATTAAAACGATCAGTAATTTGAATGGTAATACCAATTTCCGTAAAAGGTCCAAGATTTAAAGAAGCATAAATAGAATATGGCATGATGTTAATAGATGCTTCTAAATCTAACATAACTCTTTCAAACTTGGTTTTACCAATGGTGCATGGCATGGTGAACGTACCTGGATCTTTGTACTTTGGAGGAATTTTCCTTTGCAATACAGCTGAAACATCTTCCCCCACACTTACTTTCTCATTTCTTTTTAACTTTCTTTTGCTGGTGCATAACTCCTTGAGACATTTTGTATAATGAGGTACTTGCTCGATAGCATCCAGAAGTGGTATATTTACCTCGATTTTGTGAGAAGTTTCCAGGATTTCTTGTTCTTGTTCCTCCTTCTTCGATTTTGCAAATCTATAAGGAAAAAGTGGAGGAGAAACATATGAAGGAATGGGAGTTATAAGATTTACCTGAGAAGTCAGTGTTTTGTTCATGATGGAAGTGGTGTCATCTCCTTCATCAGTTTGTGATTTCTTTGGTAGGACATCTACTTGCTCTTCATTTTGCAAAGTTATCGCACAATAATTCTCTCTTGGATTGATGACCGTTTGACAAGATAATTCTTTTGAGCCTTGGCCCTCGAATTTGCTCATGCTAGTAGCCAATTGTCCCATTTGATTTGCGAGGTTTTGGATACTTGCCCCAGTTTCCTGCTGGAATTGCATTGTGTTAGTGGCAAGTGCATTAACAATATCCTGGAGAGACATACCTGAGTTTTGTGAAGCTGGTTGCGGTGCTGGATGTGGCATTGGTGGTGGTTGCATTTGAAGTGGTTGCTGCACTCTAGGTTGATTGAAACCTTGTGGCCGATTTGGTATCACATTTTGAGTGATTGGTTGATGATTCCAGTAACTGAAATTATGGTGATCTTCCCATCCAGCATTGTAAGTGTTAGAGAAAGGATCATACCATTGCCTTGTTTGTCCTGGAAATCCACCCATGGTATTGGCTTGTTCCATATATTCTTCTTGTAAAGTTGGATATATGTCGATTGGATGCTCCATCGTAGAATATACCCCACATTCATAAGATTTTTGCATATCTCCTACAACCATGTTTTCCACAAGAGAGGTTAGCTTATAAAGTTGTTGTTCAATGTTCGGAGTGCTCACCTCATTTACTCTCCATGGTACTTGTGGCTCAAATCCGCTACTGAATTGATAGAAGTTTACTGCCATGTTGTCTAAACACAAACAATCAGAAAAGAAAAACAAAGAAAATATGAATCAACAATGAAAACAAAATAACAAATCGATTAGAAAATCAATCCCCGGTAACGGCGCCAAAAACTTGATGCGTTCGAAACTAGCAAGTATACTAGTCGCACAAGTAATAAAGTGATAAGTAGATATCGTTCCCACGAGGATTGATTCTAATTAAATTTGTTATTCGAAAGCAAAATAGAGTAAATGGGGGGTTTTGTTGATTGATTAACTAAGTGAAATAATAATGCAAAGGAAGAATAACAAAACAGAAAGTTAATTCGAATGAAAAATCAATGAGAGAAAGCTGGTTAAGGGATCCTTCTCTACCACAAGATATGGATTTGCGAATTAATCGTAGAATTGTCATCCAATTACAGCATTGAAATTATCAACCGTAGATAACAACAAGCTCTGTTATCCCAATCTTTCCTTACTTTGTTGTTAAATAAAACAGGCTCTTTATTTAATCTCTATCCATTAAACAACTTAGAACAAGCTCTCTAAATTTAATTCAATGGATGCATTATGATAAGAAAGATAGGTTGATCTAAGCAATAAACACACAAGCTCGGATTATTTAACTTAGGTTGTATTCTCCAATTGCAATCTCTGATCACAATTTTGCTACTAAGGATTAGAAATTCAAGACAATTACGGATCAAGATTTCTAGTCTAGCAATAGACAACAACCAGATTATATTCAGTTGGCCACCCAAATACAATCAGCAAGCAATCATAAGCATTAAATATGGGAAAATACAAGCAACTTCAATTAGAGAATTGGATAACAACTTCTTGCACAATCAACTTACAAAAACCATATCAGGGGCTTTGAAATCACCCTCAACCAATTCAGATTCAGTTACACATGTTTAAGAACGTGGTAAATACAATACAACATGGAGACATTCCAGAAAATGAAAGGGAAGGGAAAAACTTAGCAAATTTGATGTAATTCTCTTTGGATTGTAGTTCTTCCTCTTTCCAAGCTTCCTTTCTCCTTCAAGAACTCCAAGAGATGAAAGAATTCCAGAGCTGAAGCCTCCACCACGTTCTCCCCTCTTCAAGTTATGAAAATAAAACCCTAAAATGTGTTTAAATACTCTGCTACAGTGACCTGCTACAGTGTCCCGTATTATACATGCTACAGTGATTTGTGGAATTATATTTCTATACTTCTCACACTGTTTTGATTACAACTTTTGGTACACTGAATGGATTTATAAACCGTAAATTTCTCCAGAAAATAGACTTCGAGAGCTTTCCAACGGTATATAACATGTCATCGGGTTCATTGTATATCAATACAATTAAATCCGAGAAGATCACTGACTAGCAGAGGTGAAAATGAAGGGTTTTACTCCATTTTTGTGCAAGTTGCTCCAAAACTCCTACAAACATCAAAACCACACAAAAACATAAAAATACCAAGGAATATAGCAAAGAAACATGGACGAATTGATATAAAAGTAATACATAAATAGACACCTATCAATTCATCACACCCCCCAACTAGCTTATTGCTAGTCCCTAGCAATTAAAGCGTTATTATTTAGAAGTGATTTATAGAATTTTACATCCAAGGTGGTCATTATTGCACTCTCCTTGATTTTATCCAAATAAACAAACTCTCAACCAATTATTATTATTATTTTTTTATTATTTTTTTTATGACTCATGTACCCTTCAGTCAAGATATCAGTAAACCTCCTTTTTGTGCTCAATCAACACATGACTATGGGGCTTATTAGAAAGAAGACATATCGGTTCTAATATTTGTTAAGGCTAACAACTTTAGGTAAGGGGCATTTATTCATTATATATATATTTTTTTTCTTTTTTTTTTTTAAGGAATGCATCTTTAACCCATGTAGCGAGCCTTAGGCTAATGACTCCCAGACCAGTTGGCCTTAGGGCATTAGGTGTTAAGACACCCCTTCGAGCTTAACGACTCGGGTTGCCGATGCTTTATTTTTGCTTAGAAACTTGTGGATAGTGCAATGTTCAATCCCATTAAGCTTTCTCCTTAATCCATGTAGCGAGCTTTGGGCCAATAGCTCCCAAACCAGTTGGTCTTAGGGTATTAGGTGTTGAGGTACCCCTCAGGCTTAATTGCTCGAATTAAGGAGGCTACGAGACCAAACTTATCCACAATTGCTCTCTTCTTCTTTTTTTTTACTTTTTTTTTGACTTTTTTTTTTAACTTTCCCCTTCCTTTGTGTTGTTATCCTAAACAAAACAAAAGAACTCAATATTACAACATTTCATTTTGCCATCCACAATCATGCATCAAGGTATGTGTGTGTGTGTGAAGAAAGGTTCATGAATACTTGCTTAATGAGTACATAAGCACACAATTTTTAAATGATAAGGTTGTGAGAGTTCATAGATTTGAATAATTCAAAGTGAAATGAATAAGACCTCCTTGTTATAAAATTCAAAAATCAAGACTAAATAATATCAAGTTAGCTAAAATGAGTTCATAAGATCAAAATAAAATGACAAATTGGTTAGAATGGGTTTCAAGAGTTCAAATTGGCCCTCCATACTCTGCCATTCCTGACCCAGAATGCGTCTCAAGAGGATTTGAACTCCTTACACCGCACTCTAAATCTAATTACTAACTCGCTTTTTTTTTTTGCAAGCAAAAGAAAATTAAAGACATACTTATGTCTACTATCCTTCCCCCCCAACCAAATGAAACATTGTCCTCAATGTTTAAATGTAGAGAGATAAAGTATAGGAGACATTACCTGAAGCTTCTTTATTCAGGAAAGACGACCTGGACTTATAGAATAAAATGCTACAAATAAAATAAAAGACAAGAAATTTAAAATTGATGGCACACATGCATGTGTATAGGTAGTTGTGACTGTGGCTCACATCTTCCTCTGGTTTTACGTCTAGAAACAGCTTAAACACCTTCTATGAGTTGGGGATATGCTTCCCATCCAATTTTCTTATAAACTGTCAAATAGGGTCATTTTGAGTCAGATTCCCAAGACTATGAAGAAAATGAGGGAAAAGAAAAGAAAATGAATGCAAGGTGAGCAACAGTTTTTATGAAACTGAAAAACCGACTTTAAAAGCTATGGAGTACCATATCTACCACTTGACCGAAAAATAAAAGACAAACACACACTAACATATAAAATAAAAACAAACTAGAAATGATAGCAAAAATCAAGAATAAAAATAAAAATGAAAATGAAAATATGGCACAAACGAATAAAATTTGATTAAAAGGGCAAAATAGAAATATCTTCGAAAGTAATTTACCACGATCAAAAATATGCCATTGAGGTGGTACCTTTCTTTTTCCTTTATTTGTAAGAATGGAAAAGATTACCACTAATTGAGTTTGTCTGTCCTTGAGGCATGCATTCTTGAGTGTGGATGTTTCTTCCTGCCTTTTTTCAAAGCGTGGCTCCCAACTCTTAATCTCTTTCACCTGTACAAAATCAAGCAATGAAAATTCTTTAGAAGCAATGGGCACTAGTTGCATATTTGCTTCAAATGAACTAGTTAACCCAATTTCTGAAGGACTTGACAAATTCTCATTTTGGATATAGTCTTCCACGTTAATCTTATTAGCTTCCTCACATTCATCATGCTTGAAAAATTCATTATTGTCAAAATTTTGGTTGTGTTCCTTTACATGATGACATGAGGGCATAAGTGAGGATTCGATATCTTCCTTGTTAGGTGTAGGTTTATTAATCTCTTCCTTACCCCTTGAGATTGATTCATCATCTTTCTCATAAGGGTTAAGAATATGTTCCTTATAAACCTTACCATCGTGAAGAGTACTTACCGAATCTTCGTCTAGATGTTGGCCCCTTGGATTACTCACATGTGGATTGATGGAGTTTGTCTCTAGTTGAGATGGAAACTCACCTTTCTCATGAGGACTAAGTGCAAATGCAAGCTTTTCAAGAGTATCGTTCAAGTTCGCCATAGTTTGAGCAGTTTGACTATTAAAAGCCTCTTGCTTTGCAATGAATGAATTCAATGTTTCTTCAAGATCCTCATAAGATGCATGATCATAAGATTTTTGAAATTTTTGACATGATTGAAAGGGAGGTTGGTAAGATTGTGCATGATTATCATTCCTCCAATCAAAATTCAAGTGATTTTTCCATCCAAAATTTTGTGAGTAAGGATTAGGATTTGACCTTTGGAAAGTGTTTAAAACATTGGTTTGGTCATGGAGACTTTTTCTAAAGGTAGGCACCTTTGGACAATCATTCGTTGGATGATCACTAGAATTACAAGTGTGACAAACAATTTCTTGCATAGACCACATTTCTAAATCCTCGACTTTTCTAGCTAGGGATGTAAATTTAGCATGAAGATCATGATTCTCCCTAAAGTTATAAATGCCTCTACTAGATGTTCTTGGCACCTCATAGGTGTCAACATTATTCCAATTTTGGGCATTTTTCGCTAGTAAGTCTAGGAAATCCATGGCTTCATCTGGGTATTTATCTTCAAATTGTCCATCACACAATAATTCTATCATTTGCCTAGCTTGATGTGTTAGAGCTTCATAGAAAATTAAAACTAGTTCCCATGTTTCAAAACCATGATGAGGACAAGTATTAAGCAATGCTTTATACCTATCCCAACATTGGTAAAAGGTCTCTCCTTGTTTTTGAGTGAAATTGATGATTTGCCCAAGACTATGAAGAAAATAAGAGAGAAGAAAAGAAAATGGATGCAAGGTGATCAACAGTTTTTAAAGAACTAAAAAACCGACTTTAAAATTCACGGAGTACCGTATCCACCACTTGACCGGGAAACAAAATGCAAACACAGAAATAAAATAAAAGCACATAAAATAAAATAAGAACAAACTAGAAATGATAGCAAAAATCAAGAATAAAAATGAAAATATGGCACAAATGGATAAAATTTGGTTAATCGTGAAAAAAGGTCAAAAGAGGAATCTCTTCGAAAGTAATTTACCACGGTCAAAAATGTGCCATTGAGGTGGTACCTCTCTTTTTCCTTTATTTGTGAGAATGGAAGAGATTACCACTGATTGAGTTTGTTTGTCCTTGAGGCACGCATTCTTGATTGTGGATGTTTCTTCCTGCCTTTTTTCAAAACATGACTCCTTCACCTGTACAAAATCAAGTAAAAATTCTTTAAAAGCAATTAGTTCTAATTGTACACTTGGTTCAAATGAATTGGTTAACCTGATTTTTGAAAAATTCTCATTTGGATATAGTCTTCCACATTAGTTTTAGTCCTATTAGCTTTCTCATTTTCATCATGCTCAAAAAATTCATTGATGTCAAAATGTTGGTTAAGTTCCTTTGCATGATGACATGAGGGCATAAATGAGGATTTGGTCTTTTCCTTGTTAGGTATAGATTTATTAACCTCTTCCTTACCCTTTGGGATTGATTCATTATATTTCTCATAAGGGTTAAGAACATGTAAATTAAATAAAATACCCTAAGGTGGTATAACCAACCATAGTAAATTAAAGAACAATTTCATAAGGTGGTAGAACCTACCATAGTAAATAAAATAAAAAGTTCATAAACAATAGAATAATTAAAATACAAGAGGAATTAACACAATAACAATGAAGGCTAAGGTTAGGGGATCCGCCCTTGATATTTCAAATAAGGATAATTAACCCATTTTAGTTATATGAATTATATTTGTTTCATTACCAATATTTATACCACTTCTTGTAAATGGGTTCAAGCATCCAATGTGCCAATCATCATATGTCTACAACAAATCAAGGTTCCTAACTAGATTCGTGTCGGTAAGGAAGAACCATACATCATCTAGAAAGGATCCAAGCATTTGATGTGCCAAGGATTGTCGACAATGGATCAAGACCTCCACTTTACGAGTGGTGTCAAGATTGATTAAGAAATTAAATATAAATCATATTGAATAAACATTATAAGATTAAGATTATTAAGCACATATTAAGGGTTAGAGAATCCTTATTCTCATATCAAGGGTTTCACCCTTTCACCTTAGCAAAAGAGAAATTAGAAGAACATTATAATAGAAAGAAAATAAAATGCAAGAAAAAGGAAATTCATTAATAACATAAACACACAAAACACAATACAAGATCCTAGCCAAAGCCAAAATGTTCCAGCCAAGGCCAAGATGCCCTAATGGGTCACAAGGCACCTCTATTTATAGATACATCCAGGGGCAAACTTGTCAAATTACAAGGGCATAATTGTCAAATATTAGTTGTAAATATCTTTGACAATTGGGATCATTAGGCACCGACTTTGACCATCAATTTTGACATTGAAATGTTGAGAATTTTAATCACATATCTTCATGAAAGTTGTAGATATTTCTCTCAGCTTTCTAGAACATATTGATTTGCACAATTTGGATACGTATTTTGAGAGATACGGTCCAAATACTGAGGCCTGGTCAGATTGGGCCGAGACTGTAGATGGGTTCACTTCAAGCCCAATTTTGGTCCACTAAGAGCCCGAATTTGATGATGCTTGTGAAATGCAATCTTGTAGACAATTGAATCAGCTTTCCAAAACATTAAGAATTGCACCATTCTGATCTATAAATAGAGAGTTATGCCCATTTTACCGAACCTATAACAAAACCAAAATTAAGAGAAAATTAATTCCAAAGATGCAAAGACTACAAATATGCTTAAGTTGAGGAATTTAATGACACTATTAATGCAATATGATGAACTAAGCTCTTATTAAACATACATATTTAAGTGTTCATCATCAGGTTAAGCGGGGTGACATCATGGAAAGCACTAAATCAGTGTACAAACTCGTGCAACGTACCGTGTTAGCATATCCAAAATGGCCACCCAGTAACAACAACATTACATAGACGAACTATCTCCCCCTGTATTTCCTTGTTCTCCCCCCGTAACATTAGCGTCTCCCTCTGTAACAGTGTCATATGCTCTTGAAGTCCTGCAAGCTCACGCAGAACTGTGCTCTCAAACCCATCATGGACTGGCTGCACCTATATAGCATTATTCATGATCAGCATGACAAACCAACCAACCAGAATTGTAAACGGATAAGTATACGAATCTGAATTCTCAATACTTACATTCGAGCTTGAAGGGACATCGTGTACAGGGGGGAACCGTCACGATAGGCGGTCGCGCGACCCGACGAAAGAATCGAATCGCCTCCAGGACCATAGTTGTCAAAGCTGGTAGGCGCAGGACTACTGGGGGAAAAGGCTCTGTCCATGTCTGGCCCCACATCAGGACTATCGATGGGACTATGTCCAAGGGGATGAGTTTCGAAAGGATCCTCATGACTGTGTGCTGGATGTACAGGGGGGGAAGCAGGCGATGGAGACCGTACACGTTCACCTGCAAGACTGGATGTGGCTCTAGCTAGCCCCACCTCAGGTATAATAGGGAAACTCTAACCAGCAGGAGGTGGAGCACTCGTAGGATCGGCTGTGTCTCTGGCTGGCCCCATATCAGGTTGAATAAGGGAACTCTGACCAACAGGAGGTGGAGCTGATGGATGCTTTGTCGGAAGTGGCTCAATCCTCTCATCGGGCATTAAAAGAGCATCCACAGATGTCGCTCAGGCTACATATGTACCTTTCCGGATGCCAACTACTTAAGCGAACCTAAGATACCACTATGTCCTCCGCTCCGCATCAGATGGCTATAAAAAGATGAGTGGACGAGCCTGCGTCAACAAATAATCCATCAAATTAAACAGTGATTCGATAAAATTAAATAGTGATTCGCTGTGATCTAAAACAGGAAAAGTTCGTAAGATAGGGGAACCTTACATACCTGCCTCCTAACCAGCAGAACATCACATTTGACGATGTCCTCCAACGGGGCCTTCTTTGTCTCCCACTTCAACAAGCGCGGTATCCTCCCCTCCAAGTCCTTGCCCACTCACCCATTTGTCTCGCTAATGTACGGCATGGCCTCGTACAACCAAACCTTAATAACATAAGGGTTTATTTAGTGACACTATGTATTTAAATTTGTGCGCCAAAGAAAATAAAAAACATGCCAACACACTTGTTTTGCAGTATGTACCTGGATAGCGTAGGGGCACCCTTCTAAGTTATATCTCTCTACCTGGCCTGTCTTCGCTTCGGCTCGCTTCTTGTACTTTTCTAACCTCCCGGCCAAAGTGTTTTTCATTCCTTTAAATGTCTTATCAAAAGACATCGATCCCCATGGATAATTGTTAAAGTCATCTAGCGTGTTGACAAAATTCAACCACACACGGGAGACAATTCAGCATCGATTCGTGCCATGAAAAATGCTCCAGCACGTAGTACAAGGCCAGCATCACAACATCCTCGTCTAGCATAGCTGAGACATTCAATTTGCGAAGTCTCGCATAAAATTCCTTGAGCTCCATGTCCTCGCCATCAAAGTACGTATCCAACAAAGGGCAAGGATTCAAGACAGTCGGTATTGGTGGCACGGTGGAAACAAAGGTCAATCCGGTAATCAAACCAAACTCGTGGGCAGAAAAACAAATCAGTCTTACTGCAAAGAAGAAAAAAAAATATAAGATACTAGTAATGGTAACAAAGAAATAACTACAAATACCATATGCTCAAAAAAGAAATTTTATTTGTTAACTGCATTGTAGTTCAGAACTATATTTTTACCTTCAATAAGGAACCACATCTCTTCATCGTAGCCCACTGTGTTGACCTCCCACAGAAGCACATTGTACATCAACTGAGATGGAAAGGACAGCTCCAGAATGTCTAGAAGAAACCTAAAACATGTATTACGAAACATGTCTTGTTGCCTCGCACTCAAATATGCATGAAACCATTGTGTACAGTCCACACTTGCCAAGTTTGTGATCACCGCATGGTAGTGCTCATCATACGGTGTCTTCAGGGTGAAGGACAGTCCAAATTCACTTGCCATTTGCTTCAACCTACAAAACAAAATCCGTTATAGTTATATATGATGCAGAAAGGCCAAAAAACAAGGTTAAAACATGCAAATTGTCTAAACGCTCGATACACTTGACAAGGCTCGACAAAACTGTCGAATCTTGTAAACTCCTCGGAAGATGTATCCGACACCTGAATCTAACACTCGACAAAATTGTTTTCACTTTCATCGGACCAGTCGAGTGTCGGATGAAAGTGAAAACAATTTTGTCGAGTGTCGGATACATCATCGAAGAGTTTCGAGATGTGTCGGATAGCCGACACTCGACATGTCGGATGAAAGTGAAAACCATTTTGTTGAGTGTCGGATTCGTAAACTCTTCAGATTTTGCATTCGACACACGACAAAATTGTTCATCCGACATGTGTGAAAACAATTTTGTCGAGAGTCAGATTCGAGTGTCAAATACATCATTGAAGAGAGATATTACAATATCAGATTTTTCATCCGACACTCGAGATGTGTCGGATAGCCAACACTCGACATGTCGGATGAAAGTGAAATCAATTTTGTCGAGTGTTGGATTCTTTGAATGATGTATCCGACACTCGACAAAATTGTTTTCACTTTCATCCGATGGTCGAGTGTCAGATATCTGACACATCTCGACATATCCGACACTCGACCATCGTCTACCTCTGACACATCCGAAAATAGGATTGTCTCCCAAGTATAGGAGTGTCGAAGTAATAAAACCCGGTGAGACCGGGGTCGATCCTACGAGGAAGGAGATTTTAGCGTTACAAATTATAAGTTAAGCAAATATGATATGAATAATTGAAAGAAATGATAAGATAATCTCAACAAATATGTAAAGGTGGTAGGTGGTATTACCGACCATTCAAATATAAAACAAAAGGCAAGAGGAGGTAAAACCATCCATGGAAATAGGTGGTATAACCAACCATAGTAAATTAAAGAACAATTTCATAAGGTGGTAGAACCTACCATAGTAAATAAAATAAAAAGTTCATAAACAATAGAATAATTAAAATACAAGAGGAATTAACACAATAACAATGAAGGCTAAGGTTAGGGGATCCGCCCTTGATATTTCAAATAAGGATAATTAACCCATTTTAGTTATATGAATTATATTTGTTTCATTACCAATATTTATACCACTTCTTGTAAATGGGTTCAAGCATCCAATGTGCCAATCACCATATGTCTACAACAAATCAAGGTTCCTAACTAGATTCGTGTCGGTAAGGAAGAACCATACATCATCTAGAAAGGATCCAAGCATTTGATGTGCCAAGGATTGTCGACAATGGATCAAGACCTCCACTTTACGAGTGGTGTCAAGATTGATTAAGAAATTAAATATAAATCATATTGAATAAACATTATAAGATTAAGATTATTAAGCACATATTAAGGGTTAGAGAATCCTTATTCTCATATCAAGGGTTTCACCCTTTCACCTTAGCAAAAGAGAAATTAGAAGAACATTATAATAGAAAGAAAATAAAATGCAAGAAAAAGGAAATTCATTAATAACATAAACACACAAAACACAATACAAGATCCTAGCCAAAGCCAAAATGTTCCAGCCAAGGCCAAGATGCCCTAATGGGTCACAAGGCACCTCTATTTATAGATACATCCAGGGACAAACTTGTCAAATTACAAGGGCATAATTGTCAAATATTAGTTGTAAATATCTTTGACAATTGGGATCATTAGGCACCGACTTTGACCATCGATTTTGACATCGAAATATTGTGAATTTTAATCACATGTCTTCATGAAAGTTGTAGATATTTCTCTCAGCTTTCTAGAACATATTGATTTGCACAATTTGGATACGTATTTTGAGAGATACGGTCCAAATACTGAGGCCTGGTCAGACTGGACCGAGACTGTAGATGGGTTCACTTCAAGCCCAATTTTGGTCCACTAAGAGCCCGAATTTGATGATGCTTGTGAAATGCAATCTTGTAGACAATTAAATCAGCTTTCCAAAACATTAAGAATTGCACCATTCTGATCTATAAATAGAGAGTTATGCCCATTTTACCGAACCTGTAACAAAACCAAAATTAAGAGAAATTAATTCCAAAGATGCAAATGCTACAAATATGCTTAAGTTGAGGAATTTAATGACACTATTAATGCAATATGATGAACTAAACTCTTATTAAACATGCATATTTAAGTGTTCATCACACCCCCCAACTAGCTTATTGCTAGTCCCTAGCAATTAAAGCGTTATTATTTAGAAGTGATTTATAGAATTTTACATCCAAGGTGGTCATTATTGCACTCTCCTTGATTTTATCCAAATAAACAAACTCTCAACTGATTTTTTTTTTTTTATATGACTCATGTACCCTTCAGTCAAGATATCCACAAACCTTCTTTTGTGCTCAGTTGACACATGACTATGGGGCTTATTAGAAATAAGCCATATCGGTTCTAGTATTTGTTAAGGCTAACAACCTTAAGGTAGGGGATATTCATTCATTTTATACATTTTTTTCTTTTTTTTTTTTTTTGAAAGAATGCATCTTTAACCCATGTAGCGAGCCTTAGGCTAATGACTCCCAGACCAGTTGGCCTTAGGGCACTAGGTGTTAAGACACCCCTACGAGCTTAACGACTCGGGTTGCGGATGCTTTATTTTTACTTAGAACTTGTGGATAGTGCAATGTTCGATCCCATTAAGCTTTCTCCTTAATCCATGTAGCGAGCTTTGGGCCAATAGCTCCCAAACCAGTTGGTCTTAGGGTATTAGGTGTTGAGGCACCCCTCGGGCTTAATTGCTCGAATTAAGGAGGCTACGAGACCAAACTTATCCACAATTGCTTTCTCTTTTTTTTTTCTTTTTTTTTTCACTTTTTTTTTCTTTTTTTTTTTTTAAACTTTCCCTTTCCTTTGTGTTGTTATCCTAAACAAAACAAAAGAACTCAAATATTACAACATTTCTTTTCGCCACCCACAATCATGCATCAAGGTATGTGTGTGTGTGAAGAAAGATTCATAGATACTTGCTTAATGAGCACATGAGCACACAATTTATTAAATGATAAGGTTGTGAGAGTTCATAGATTTGAATGATTCAAAGTGAAATGAATAAGACTTCCTTGTTATAAAATTCAAAAATCAAGTCTAAATAATATCAAGTTAGCTAAAATGAGTTCATAAGATCAAAATAAAATGACAAATTGGTTAGAATGGGTTTCAAGAGTTCAAACTGACCCTCCATACTCTGCCATTCCTGACCCAGAATGCGTCTCAAGAGGATTTGAACTCCTTACACCGCACTCTGAATCTAATTACTAACTCGCTTTTTTTTTTTTTTTGCAAGAAAAAATAAAATTTCAAGACACACTTATGTCTACTATCCTTCCCCCCCAACCAAATGAAACATTGTCCTCAATGTTTAAATGTAGAGAGATAAAGTATAGGAGACATTACCTGAAGCTTCTGTTATTCAAGAGAGATGACCTGAAAGACTCATAAAATAACATGCTAAAATAAAATAAAAAAGACACAAAAAAATTACAAACGGAGATTCAAATCCAATTTGCACTTTTTGTTTTGCCCTCCTGCCCAATTAATTTGAGTACTAGCTGGGTCAGGTTCATACTCAACTTCTTGTAATTTGTCAAGTAACTCACCAGCAGAAGTGGCAGAAACAAGGATCTTTCTCGCCCAATGTGGGATAAAATTTTGTTCTACAGCTGCATCAACAAAACTTATTAAAGGATCAAAGAAATTGTTAACATTCAACAAACCTATGGGTTTTTGATGGAGATTCAGTTGGGCCCAAGAGGCAATTTGAAAAATTTCTTCAAGAGTGCCAAAGCCACCTGGTAAAGCAATAAAGGCATCTGAATTGATGAGCATATGTGCCATGCGTTCATGCATAGAGGAGACTTGTAACTCCTTCCCAACTGTTTTTCCAACAATGCTTTCTATAGCCAAAGCTTTAGGAATAACTCCTAAAACTTGACTACCTCCTACATGTGCAGCTGTTGATACGCAACCCATTAACCCGAGGCTACCTCCTCCATAAACCACATGAATCTTTCTTTCAGCCAGTAGCCTACCAAGATAGTTTGCTACTTCTACAAACTCCTCACTTTTACCCGGTCGAGATCCGCAGAATACACATATCCTTTGGATTCGACGTTGTGAAGTTCCCTCCATGTCTATGCAACTCTCTAACTATGTGTGAAGAAGAGAACAAGAGATTGGTATTTATGGAGTGCAAAAAGGTATGCTAATGATGACATCTAAATAGGTAGCTCGGTTGCTTTTTGAAAATATGACAATAATGCATAGAAAAGGTCAAAAGATGATGAAATAAGACACCAAAGTCAAACAAAAGATAAAAAATTCAAAATGACAGCAAATGATGGTATTACAAATTCAAAAATGATGGCACGCATGCATATGTACAGGTAGTTGTGAATGTGGCTCAAATCTTCCTCTGGTTTTACGTCCAGAAACGGCTTAAACACCTTCTATGAGTTGGGGATATGCTTCCTATCCAGTTTTCTTATAAACTGGCAAACAGGTCGTTTTGAGTCAGATTCCCAAGACTATAGCGTTCCTGCTCATCTCGGAATTGTGTCCACAAATTAAAAATTTCACGCTGCACAAGTCCACAAGATGCGTCTCAAGAGTCGTTCGGATATCATCCAAAGACTCCTTACTCAGTCCATTCTTGATGAACTGTAGTTTATCCTCTCAATTGTTAGACAAATATTCCAAGGAGCGGCAACGCTGGTTACAAGTCCATCTTGCACATCTGGGACAAACTTGTAACCTTTTCGCTCTTCGCTTTTTGGCATAAGAGCTTTTTCCCAAAACTGGCATATGGGAAACAAGATTATCTGAAAACTCACAAGAGAATCGAACCTTGGCTTCAATTAACCATCTTAAATCAGCAGGAAAGCGTTACGATCAACAACCTTAGTCTTTCTACCGAGCGTTATAAATTTTCAAGCAAATCATTTTGAGGAAAAGAGAGGGAATGTTTGTGCAAGTTGACTGAGATATGGGATCCATGTGAAGAAAATGACAGAGAAGAAAAGAAGATGGATGCAAGGTGAGCAACAGTTTTTAGGGAACTGAAAAACCGACTTTAAATGTCACGGAGTACCGTATTCGCCACTTGACCGGGAAAAATCAATCCTTAAAAAGGATCGATTAAAGCAAGGGACTCTTCGTTTTGGGCAAAATTTTCAAAGAATGGTTTTAACCGTTGTCCATTAACTTTAAACACATTACCATTCTTTGGGTTCTCAATTTCAACTGCTCCATGAGAGAAAACATTTTTGACAATAAAAGGCCCAGTCCAACGAGACCGAAGTTTACCAGGAAACAAATGCAATATTGAATCATACAAAAGAACTTTTTGTGAAGGTTCAAAAGATTTTCTAACAATGGATTTGTCATGAAAAACCTTCATTTTTCTTTGTAGATTTTAGAATTTTCATAAGCCTCATTCCTGATTTCTTCAAGTTCACTCAGTTGGAGTTTACGTAACTTGCAAGCATCATTCAAATTTGGGTTGAATGTTTTAATGGCCCAATAAGCTTTATGCTTCATTTCCACGCGTAAGGACAGGTTTCCATAAACTAGTATATAAGGAGAAATTCCAATGAGGTTAAAGCAGTTCGGTAGCCAAAGTGCATCACTAAGTCTTGATAAAGACCAATCTTACGATTTTCGTGGTTAACGTTTTTTTCTAGGATCCTGTTTTATCTCCCTAATTAGCTAATTCAACTTGTCCACTTGTTGTGGGTGATAAGGCTGTTAGAAATGGTATGGGTTATTCCATATTGATTCATTAAGGTTTCAAAGGTTTTACAAAAATGTGTACACCCATCATAATAATGCACGAGGAATTCCAAATCTAAGGTAAGTTATTCTCTTCAAGAATTGGAAAATAGTTTTTTTGGATCATTGTTCGAATGGAATGCCTCGGACCATTTTGAAACATAGTCTACTGCAACAAGGATGTACACAAACACACAAATGATGGTGGAAAGGGTCCCATAAAATCAATACCCCAATAGTCAAAGATTTCAACAACAAGAATGAGATTCAAAGGCATCACGTTTCTTTTTGAAATGGATCCCAATTTGTGACAATTTTCACACGTTTTGCAAAATGCATGTGCATCTTTAAATAAGGTGGGCAATAAAATCCACATTGTAAGATCTTAGCAGCTGTTTTTCTAGATGAAAAATGTCCTCCACATGCTTCAGAATGACAAAAGTTAATGACACTACTTACCTCACTGTCGGGTATGCATCTTCTCATTATTTGGTCTGGACAATATTTGAATAGATATGGGTCATCGCAATAAAAAATTTTCACCTCGTTTAAAAATTTTCTTTTGTCTTGAGCATTCCAATGAGGTGGCATTTTTCCTGTCGCAAGAAAATTTACAATGTTAGCAAACCAAGGTACAGTAGCAACGGAAAATAAAAATTCATCAGGAAAAGAATCATTGATAGGTGAAGTTTCAATTAATGTCTCTGTCGTTAGTCTTGAAAGATGATCAGCAATGACATTTTCAGCTCCTTTCTTATCCTTTATTATGATGTTAAATTCTTGGAGCAATAAGATCCACCGTATCAATCTAGGTTTTACATCCTGTTTAGTCATTAAATATCTCACAGCTGCATGTCAGTGTAAACAATTGTTGGAGAGCCAATTAAATAAGATCGAAATTTGTCCAATGCAAATACTACTGCAAGTAGTTTTTTTTTTAGTTGTTGTGTAATTCATTTGTGCATCATTTAAAGTCCTACTTGCATAGTATATCACATAAGGCTTACCTTCTTTTCTTTGTCCTAAGACAGCACCAACTGCATAGTCGCTTGCATCATACATCAATTCAAAAGGCAATGACCAATCAGGAGATTGCATAATTGGAGCAGTTGTTAAAAGTCCAATTAATGTATCAAAGGTATTTTGACATTCTTAGTCCATTCAAAGGAAGTATCTTTTATTAAGAGGTTACAAGAGGTTTAGATATAGCACTAAAATTTCTTATGAACCTCCTATAAAATCCAACATGCCCTAAAAATGAACGAACCTCTTTAAGTGTTTTTGGTAGAGGCAGATGGGAAATTAATTCCACTTTTGCTTTGTCCACTTCAATTCCTTTAGAAGACACCACATGACCTAAAACAATTCCCGAAGTGACCATATAATGACATTTTTCCCAATTCAAAATAAGACCTTTTTCTACACACCTTTTTAGGACTTTTTCTAAGTTTTCAAAACAATTATCAAAAGAGTTTCCAAAGACAGTTAGATCATCCATGAAAACTTCTAAACAATGCTCGACCATATCACTAAAAATGCTTAGCATGCATCTTTGAAAAGTAGCTGAAGCATTACAAAGTCCAAAAGGCATTCTCCTAAATGCAAAAGTGCCAAAGGGGCACGTGAACGTGGTCTTTTCTTGGTCTTCAAGTGCAATGGGAATTTGATAGTAGCCTGAGTATCCATCAAGAAAGCAGTAGTAGGGGAATTTGGTCAAGGAAGGTGACACATCCGAAAAAGGATTGTCTCCCAAGTATAGGAGTGTCGAAGTAATAAACCCGGTGAGACCGGGGTCGATCCACGAGGAAGGGAATTTAAGCGTTACAAATTTTAAGCTAAACAAATGTGATATGGATGATTCAAAGAGATGACATGATAATATCAACAAGTATGTAAGATGGTAGGTGGTATTACCGACCATTCAAATATAAAACAAAAAGCAAGAGGAGGTAAAACCATCCATGGAAATAGTTGGTATAACCAACCATAGTAAATTAAAGAACAATTTCATAAGGTGGTAGAACCTACCATAGTAAATAAAATAAAAAGTTCATAAACAATAGATAATTAAAATACAAGAGGAATTAACACAATAACAATGAAGGCTAAGGTTAGGGGATCCGCCCTTGATATTTCAAATAAGAATAATTAACCCATTTTAGTTATATGAATTATATTTGTTTCGTTACCAATATTTATACCACTTCTTGTAAATGGTTTCAAGCATCCAATGTGCCAATCATCATATGTCTACAACAAATCAAGGTTCCTAACTAGATTCATGTCGGTAAGGAAAAACCATACATCATCTAGAAATGATCCAAGCATTTGATGTGCCAAGGATTGTCGACAATGGATCAAGACCTCCACTTTACGAGTGGTGTCAAGATTGATTAAGAAATTAAATATAAATTATATTGAAATAAACATTATAAGATTAAGATTATTAAGCACATATTAAGGGTTAGAGAATCCTTATTCTCATATCAAGGGTTTTCACCCTTTCACCTTAGCAAAAGAGAAATTAGAAGAACATTATAATAGAAAGAAAATAAAATGCAAGAAAAAGGAAATTCATTAATAACATAAACACACAAAACACAATACAAGATCCTAGCCAAAGCCAAAATGTTCCAGCCAAGGCCAAGATGCCCAATGGGTCACAAGGCACCTCTATTTATAGATACATCCAGGGGCAAACTTGTCAAATTACAAGGGCATAATTGTCAAATATTAGTTGTAAATATCTTTGACAATTGGGATCATTAGGCACCGAATTTGACCATCCATTTTGACATTGAAATGTTGTGAATTTTAATCACATGTCTTCATGAAAGTTGTAGATATTTCTCTCAGCTTTCTAGAACATATTGATTTGCACAATTTTGTTACGTATTTTGAGAGATACGGTCCAAATACTGAGGCCTGGTCAGACTGGGCTGAGACTGTAGATAGGTTCACTTCAAGCCCAATTTTGGTCCACTAAGAGCCCGAATTTGATGATGCTTGTGAAATGCAACCTTGTAGACAATTGAATCAACTTTCCAAAAGAAAAAAAAAAAAAAAAAAAAAAAAAAAAAAAAAAAAAATAAAAAAAAAAAAAAAAAAAAAAAAAAAAAAAAAAAAAAAAAAAAAAAAAAAAAAAAAAAAAAAAAAAAACATTAAAAATTGCACCATTCTGAGCTATAAATAGAGAGTTATGCCCATTTTACCGAACCTGTAACAAAACCAAAATTAAGGGAAATTAATTCCAAAGATGCAAATGCTACAAATATGCTTAAGTTGAGGAATTTAATGATACTATTAATGCACTATGATGAACTAAACTCTTATTAAACATGCATATTTAAGTGTTCATCACACCCCCAAACTATCTTATTGCTAGTCCCTAGCAATTAAAGCGTTATTATTTAGAAGTGATTTATAGAATTTTACATCCAAGGTGGCCATTATTGCATTTTCCTTGATTTTATCCAAATAAACAAACTCTCAACCAATTATTATTATTATTATTTTTTTATGACTCATGTACCCTTCAGTCAAGATATCAATAAACCTCCTTTTTGTGCTCAGTCAACACATGACTATGGGGCTTATTAGAAAGAAGCCATATCGGTTCTAATATTTGTTTAGGCTAACAACTTTAGGTAGGGGGCATTCATTTATTTTATATATATATGTGTTTTTTTTTTTTGTTGAAAGAATGCATCTTTAACCCATGTAGCGAGTCTTAGGCTAATGGCTCCCAGACCAGTTGGCCTTAGGGCATTAGGTGTTAAGACACCCCTTCGAGCTTAACGACTCGGGTTGCCGATGCTTTATTTTTTGCTTAGAAACTTATGGATAGTGCAATGTTCAATCCCATTAAGCTTTCTCCTTAATCCATGTAGCGAGCTTTGGGCCAATAGCTCCCAAACCAGTTGGTCCTAGGGTATTAGGTGTTAAGGCACCCCTCAGGCTTAATTGCTCGAATTAAGGAGGCTACGAGACCAAACTTTATCCACAATTGCTATTTTTTTCTTCTTTTTTCTTTTTTTTTTAACTTTCCCCTTCCTTTGTGTTGTTATCCTAAACAAAACAAAAGAACTCAAATATTACAACATTTCATTTTGCCATCCACAATCATGCATCAAGGTATGTGTGTGTGTGCGAAGAAATGTTCATGAATACTTGCTTAATGAGTACATAAGCACACAATTTTTAAATGATAAGGTTGTGAGAGTTCATAGATTTGAATAATTCAAAGTGAAATAAATAAGACCTCCTTGTTATAAAATTCAAAAATCAAGACTAAATAATATCAAGTTAGCTAAAATGAGTTTACAAAATCAAAATGACAAATTGGTTAGAATGGGTTTCAAGAGTTCAAATTGGTCCTCTTTACTCTGCCATTCCTGACCCAGAATGCGTCTCAAGAGGATTTGAACTCCTTACACCGCACTTTGAATCTAATTACTAACTCGCTTTTTTTTTTGCAAGAAAAAAATAAAATTTCAAGACACACTTATGTCTACTATCCTTCCCCCCCAACCAAATCAAACATTGTCCTCAATGTTTAAATGTAGAGAGATAAAGTATAGGGGACATTACCTGAAGCTTCTGTTATTCAAGAGAGATGACCTGAAAGACTCATAAAATAAAATGCTACAAATAAAATAAAAGATAAGAAATTTAAAATTGATGGCACAAATGCATGTGTATAGGTAGTTGTGACTGTGGCTCACATCTTCCTCTGGTTTTACGTCCAGAAACGGCTTAAACACCTTCTATGAGTTGGGGATATGCTTCCCATCCAGTTTTCTTATAAACTGGCAAACAGGGTCGTTTTGAGTCAAATTCCCAAGACTATGAAGAAAATGAGAGAGAAGAAAAGAAAATGGATGCAAGGTGAGCAACAGTTTTTAGGAAAAAAAACCGACTTTAAAAGTCACGGAATACCGTATCCGCCACTTGACCGGGAAATAAAATAAAAACACACAACTAAAATAAACGCACACAAAATAAAATAAAAACAAACTAGAAATGATAGTAAAAATCAAGAATAAAAATAAAAATGAAAATATGGCATAGATGGATAAAATTTGATCAATCATTATAAAGACATGCAAAAAGAGGAATCTCTTCGAAAATGATTTACCACGGTCAAAAATATGCCATTGAGGTGGTACCTTTCTTTTTCCTTTATTTGTGAGAATGAAAGAGATTACCACTATCTAAGTTTGTTTGTCCTTAAAGCATGCATTATTGAGTGTGGATGTTTCTTCCTGCCTTTTTTCGAACCATGGCTCCCAACTCTTAATCTCCTTCACCTGTACAAAATCAAGCAATGAATATTCTTTAGAAGCAATGGGCACTAGTTGCATACTTGGTTCAAAAGAACTAGTTAACCTGATTTCCAAAGGAGTTGAAAAATTCTCATTTTGGATATAGTCTTCCACGTTAGTTTTTGTCCTATTAGCTTCCTCATTTTCATCATGCTCGAAAAATTCATTAATATCAAAATTTTGGTTAAATTCCTTTGCATGATGCATAAGTGAGGATTCGGTCTTTTCTTTGTTAGGTGTAGTTGATTAACCTCTTCCTTACCCTTTAGGATTGATTCATCATCTTTCTCATAAGGGTTAGGAATATGTTCTTGATCAACCTTACCATCATGAAGAGCACTTACCGAATCTTCGAGAATAGCACTTACCGAATCTTCGAGAAGATGTTGGCTACTTGGATTACTCACATGTGGATTGATGAGGTTTGGCTCAAGTTGAGATGGAAACACACCTTTCTCATGAGTACTAAATGCAAATGCAAGTTTTTCAAGAGCATCATTCAAGTTTGCCATAGTTTGAGCAACTTGACTATTAAAAGCCTCTTGCTTGCAATGAATGAATTCCATGTTTCTTCAAGATCCTTATAAGATGCATGATCATGAGTTTTTTGAAAATTTGACATGATTGAAAGGAAGGTTGGTAAGATTGTGCATTATTATCATTCCTCCAATCAAAATTCAAGTGATTTTTCCATCCAAAATTTTGTGAGTAAGGATTAGGATTTGACCTTTGGAAAGTGTTTAAAACATTGGTTTGGTCATGGAGACTTTTCCTAAAGGTAGACACAATTGGGCAATCATCCGTAGGATGATCACTAGAATTACAAGTTTGACAGACAATTTCTTGCATATACCACATTTCTAAGTCCTCGACTTTCCTAGCTAGGGATCTAAATTTAACATGTAGATCATGATTCTCCCTAAAGTTATATATGCCTCTACTAGACGTTCTTGGTACCTCATAGGTGCCAACATTGTTCCAATTTTGGGCATTTTTCGCTAGTAAGTCTAGGAAATCCATGGCTTCATCAGGGTCTTTATTTTCAAATTGTCCATTACACATTAATTCTACCATTTGCCTAGCTTGATGTGTAGGACCTTCATAGAAAATTAGAACTAGTTCCCATGTTTCCAAACCATGATGAGGACAAGTATTAAGCAATGCTTTATACCTATCCCAACATTGATAAAATGTCTCTCCTTGTTTTTGAGTGAAATTGATGATTTGATTTTTGAGAGAATTTGTTCTATAGGGAGGAAAGAATTCTTTAAGAAATTGTTGTTGCAATTCATCCCATGAGCTAATGGATCTTGACCTAAGATTTTGTAGCCATGTCTTAGCTTTATCTTTTAGAGAAAAAGGAAAAAGCTTTAATCTAAAGATGTTTATGCTACAATTTAGGTCACTATAAGTGTTGCAAAACTCTTTAAATTCTCTCAAGTGCAAAAATGGGTTTTCAACATCTAGGCCATGAAAGTGAGGTAAGAATTGAATGAAATCCGATTCATGGTCGAAATATGTTGCATCATGAGGGAAGACTATGCAAGATTGTGCACAAGTTCTCATAAGATTCATGCAATCCATTTATGTTCTCAATTGGGTTTGAGCATGTTTTTAAAGAAGATGAGTGACTCCTAACAATTCTACCAACTAATGCAGTGAGGAAGAAAAGATGAACACATGCAAGAAAAAAGAAATAAAAATAGAAATGGGGAGAGAAGAGATGAACATATGCAATAGAAATGGGAAAAGAAAATACTTACAATTTTTTTACGCCAAATTTTACCTTCCCCGGCAACGGCGCCAAAAACTTGACACATCCGAAAAAGGATTGTCTCCCAAGTATAGGAGTGTCGAAGTAATAAACCCGGTGAGACCGGGGTCGATCCACGAGGAAGGGAATTTAAGCGTTACAAATTTTAAGCTAAACAAATGTGATATGGATGATTCAAAGAGGTGACATGATAATATCAACAAGTATGTAAGATGGTAGGTGGTATTACCGACCATTCAAATATAAAACAAAAAGCAAGAGGAGGTAAAACCATCCATGGAAATAGGTGGTATAACCAACCATAGTAAATTAAAGAACAATTTCATAAGGTGGTAGAACCTACCATAGTAAATAAAATAAAAAGTTCATAAACAATAGAATAATTAAAATACAAGAGGAATTAACACAATAACAATGAAGGCTAAGGTTAGGGGATCCGCCCTTGATATTTCAAATAAGGATAATTAACCCATTTTAGTTATATGAATTATATTTGTTTCATTACCAATATTTATACCACTTCTTGTAAATGGGTTCAAGCATCCAATGTGCCAATCACCATATGTCTACAACAAATCAAGGTTCCTAACTAGATTCGTGTCGGTAAGGAAGAACCATACATCATCTAGAAAGGATCCAAGCATTTGATGTGCCAAGGATTGTCGACAATGGATCAAGACCTCCACTTTACGAGTGGTGTCAAGATTGATTAAGAAATTAAATATAAATCATATTGAATAAACATTATAAGATTAAGATTATTAAGCACATATTAAGGGTTAGAGAATCCTTATTCTCATATCAAGGGTTTCACCCTTTCACCTTAGCAAAAGAGAAATTAGAAGAACATTATAATAGAAAGAAAATAAAATGCAAGAAAAAGGAAATTCATTAATAACATAAACACACAAAACACAATACAAGATCCTAGCCAAAGCCAAAATGTTCCAGCCAAGGCCAAGATGCCCTAATGGGTCACAAGGCACCTCTATTTATAGATACATCCAGGGGCAAACTTGTCAAATTACAAGGGCATAATTGTCAAATATTAGTTGTAAATATCTTTGACAATTGGGATCATTAGGCACCGAATTTGACCATCAATTTTGACATCTGAAATGTTGTGAATTTTAATCACATGTCTTCATAAAAGTTGTAGATATTTCTCTCAGCTTTCTATAACATATTTATTTGCACAATTTGGATACATATTTTGAGAGATACGGTCCAAATACTAAGGCCTGGTCAGACTGGGCCGAGACTGTAGATAGGTTCACTTCAAGCCCAATTTTGGTCCACTAAGAGGCCGAATTTGATGATGCTTGTGAAATGCAACCTTGTAGACAATTGAATCAGATTTCCAAAACATTAAGAATTGCACCATTCTAATCTATAAATAGAGAGTTATGCCCATTTTACTGAACCTATAACAAAACCAAAATTAAGAGGAATTAATTCCAAAGATGCAAATACTACAAATATGCTTAAGTTGAGGAATTTAATGACACTATTAATACAATATGATGAACTAAACTCTTATTAAACATGCATATTTAAGTGTTCATCAGAAGGGTAAGGGAAAATGGTCTTTTCTAGTGACAGCATTTAATTTTCTATGATCAATGCACATCCTCCAACTAGATGAGACACGAGTTGGCAATAATTCACCCTTTTCATTTTTCACTACTGTAATGCCAGATTTTTTAGGTACTACTTGTGTAGGGCTTACCCACTTACTATCAGAAATAGGATAGATAGTTCCCACATCAAGTAGTTTGAGAACTTCAGCCCTAATGACCTCTTTCATGTGTGGATTTAATCTCCTTTGAGGTTGTTGAGATGTTTTGGCATTTTCCTCTAAATGTATTCTATGTGTGCAAATTAAAGGGTTAATGCCTTTTATATCTTTTAAAGTCCACCCAATTGCATTTTTATGCCTTTTAAGCACTTCTATCAACTTACCTTGTTGCTCGCATGTGAGGGATGAAGAAATTACCACCGGATATGTCTGATTCTCCCCAAGATATGCATATTTCAGTCCTTCAGGTAAGGGCTTCAATTCTAACTTGGGAGCTTCCTCTTCCTTGCTTTCATTCATTTGCCCTAATTCTTCAAATCTTGATTTTGAGCCTTTTTCCAACACTTGTGCACAATCCAGTAAAGAACACATATTAGAAAGATCATGTTCTAGTTCCATACTTGATTCTAACGAATTCACTAAACAAGTTTCCAAAGGGTCAGAAGAACTCCCTTTTTGGATGTGATCTTCCACAATAGATTCAATTACATTAGCTTCATCAATTTCATCTTCTTCTTCATTTGGTTGTTTGCACATTGAAAACATTAAGTTCCATTGTCATGTTCCCAAATGATAGCTTCATGACTCCATTCCTACAATTAATCAAAGCATTAGAGGTAGCTAGAAATGGACGCCCTAAAATAACAGGAATTGAATTGCTTACTTCCACTGGTTGTGTGTCCAAGACGATAAAATCCACTGGGTAAATGAATTTATCGACTTAAACTAACACATCTTTTGCTATTCCTCTTGGTACTTTAATTGATCTATCAGCAAGCAAAAGAGTCACAGAAGTTGGTTTTAACTCACCTAGATTGAGTTTTTGAAAAAACGAGTATGGAAGCAAATTCACACTAGCTCCAAGATCAAGTAAAGCTTGTTCAATTTTATGGTCTCCAATAACACATGAAATTGTAGGACAACCTGGATCCTTATATTTCACTGTATTATTATTTTGAAAAATAGCACTTACTTGCTCGGCTAGGAAGGCCTTCTTTTTCACATTTATTTTTCTTTTCACAGTGCACAAGTCTTTCAAAAATTTTGCATAAGAAGGTATCTGTTTGATCACATCAAGCAAGGGAATGTTGACCTTTACCTGTTTGAAAATTTTAAAGATTTCAGAATTGTGAGTTGGCTTCTTTTGTGTGGCTAATGCTTGAGGAAATGGAGGCACAGATGAGGATTTGGTTTCCTCTTCGCTAGGTGTTGGTTTGGTAACCTCTTCCTGGCAACCTCTTCCTCTTTAGAGATCGATTCTTCTTCTTTCTCACAAGGGTCAGGAATGTGTTTTTCAATGACCTTACCATTGCGAAGGGTCATGACTGACTTGGCTTGGTCAAAATAATGGTTACTTGAACTCCCTGCATTTGCGTTAGATTGATCTTTGGGGTTTTGCAATGTTTGAGAAGGAAATTTTCCCTTCTCTTGGATGCTAAATGTAGATGCAAATTTTGCAAGAATTTCTGACAAATTTGCTAATGTTTGAGTAGTTTGACTATGGAAAGTCTCTTGCTTTATAATGAATGAATGTAATGTTTCTTCAAGGTCATTCCTAGGAGGAGGAGCATATGCATGATCATGAGAATTTTGAAATTTTTGTTGTGTTTGAAAAGGAGCTTGTGAAGATTGTGCATGATTATTATTTCTCCAACTAAGATTTGGATGATTTCTCCAACCAGGATTGTAGGTTTGTGAATATGGATTGTGATTTGGCCTTTTGAAAGTGTTCAAGGCATTGGCTTCTTCATGGAGACATTCCCTAAAGGCAGGCAAAGTTGGGCAATTATCAGTAGAATGGTCATTGTCATCACAAATGTTACAGACATTTTCTTGAATAGAATTCAATTGACCACTCTTTTTCATTTCTAAAGCCTCGACTTTTCTAGCTAGGGATGCATATTTGGCTTGAAGGTCATGGTCTTCCCTAAGGTTGTAAATACCTCTATTGGATGTCGAGGTTTGGGCCTTGCTTGGTACCTCATAGGTGCCAGCAGTGTCCCAATTTTGTGCCTTCTCTGCTAAGGAATCTAGGAAGTCAAGTGCTTCCTCAGGGTCTTTTTCTTTAAATTCTCCTTTACACATTAATTCTACTAGTTGCCTATCTTGAGGTGTTAACCCTTCATAGAAGTGTGCAACTATTCTCCAAGTTTCAAAACCATGGTGAGGACAGGTATTAAGTAGTTTCTTATACCTATCCCAACATTGGTAAAGGGTTTCCCCTTGTCTTTGAGAGAAATCAAAAATTTCTAGAATTTGTTCTATGGGTAGGAAAAGATTTTTTCAAAAATTGTTGTTTCATCTCATCCCATGAACTGATGGAATTCGACCTCAAATTTTGTAGCCATGTTCTAGCTTTATCTTTTAAAGAAAAAGAAAAAAGCTTTAATCTAATGGTGTTTATGCTACAATTTGGGTCAGTGTAGGAGCTACATACCTCTTCAAAGAGTTTTAAGTGCGAATATGGGTTCTCCATGTCAAGGCCATGAAAGTGGGTAGAAGTCGAACAAAACTTGGTTTGAAATTGAAATGGATTGAATCTGGAGGAGAAACTACACAAGATGGTGCACTAGTCCTTACCGGATTCATGTAGTCTCCGAGGGTTCTTCGTTGGTTTTGATCATTTTGTTGCGAACGGTTGTCCCCTTCAAGCATGTGGAGGACATTTTTCATCTAGAAAAACAGCTGCTAAGATCTTACAATGTGGATTTTATTAGCCCACCTTATTTAAAGATGCACATGCATTTTGCAAAACGTGCGAAAATTGTCAAAAATTGGGATCTATTTCAAAAAGAAACATGATGCCGTTGAATCCCATTCTTGTCGTTGAAATCTTTGACTGTTGGGGTATTGATTTTATGGGACCCTTTCCACCGTCATTTGGTTTTGTGTACATCCTTGTTGCAGTAGACTATATTTCAAAATGGGTCGAGGCAATTCCATGTCGAAACAATGATCACAAAACAGTTGTCAAATTCTTGAAGGAGAATATCTTGAGTAGATTTGGAATTCCTCGAGCCATTATTAGTGATGGGGGTACACATTTTTGCAACAAACCATTTGAAACTTTAATGAAGAAATATGGAATAACCCATAAAATTTCTACACCTTATCACCACAAATAAGTGGACAAGTTGAATTAGCTAATAGGGAGATAAAACAGATATTAGAAAAAACGGTTAACCCAAATCGTAAACATTAGTCTTTAAGACTTAATGATGCACTTTGGGCTTACCGAACTGCTTTCAAAACATCATTAGGAATGTCTCCTTATAGATTAGTTTATGAAAAAACTTGTCACTTGCCTGTGAAAATTGAGCATAAAGCTTATTAGGCCATTAAAACATTTAACACAAACTTGAATGATGCTTGCAAGTTACGTAAACTCCAACTGAGTGAACTTGAAGAAATCAGGAATGAGGCTTATGAAAATTCTAAAATATACAAAGAAAAAATGAAGGTTTTTCATGACAAATCCATTGTTAGAAAATATTTTGAACCTTCCCAAAAAGTTCTTTTGTATGATTCAAGATTGCATTTGTTTCCTGGTAAACTTCGGTCTCGTTGGACTGGGCCTTTCATTGTTAAAAATGTTTTCCCTCATGGAGCCGTTGAAATTGGGAACCCAAAGAATGGTAATGTGTTTAAAGTTAATGGACAACGGTTAAAATCATTCTTTGAAAATTTTGACCAAAACGAAGAGTCCATTGCTTTAATTGATCCTTTTTAAGGATTGATTTTCCCGGTCACGTGGCGGATACGGTACTCTGTGACTTTTAAAGTCGGTTTCTCAGTTCCCTAAAAACTGTTGCTCACCTTGCATTCATTTTCCTTTCTTTTCTCGCATGGACACCATTCTCTCAAATCTGCACAACCATTTTCCCTCTCTTCCTCCAAATGATTTGCTCAAAATTTACAAAGCTCGTGCAGAAAGACTAAGGATGTTGATGTGTAAGGGTATGGCTGTTGAAGTAAGATGGTTAATTGAAGCCAAGGTTCGATTTGCTTATGAATTTTCAGATAATCTTGTTTCTCACATGCCAGGTATGGGAAAAAGCTCTTACGCCAAAAAGCGAAGAGCGAAAAGGTTACAAGTTTGTCCCAAATGTGCAAGATGGACTTGTAACCAACGTTGCCGCTCCTTGGGATATTTGTCTAATAATCGAGAGGATAAGTTACAGTTCATCAAGAATGGACTGAGTAGGGAGTCTTTGGATGATATCCGAGTGACTCTTGAGACGCAGTCTTGTGGACTTGTGCAGCGTGAAATTTTAATTTGTGGACACAATTCCGAGATGAGCAGGAACGCTATAGTCTTGGGAATCTGACTCAAAACGACCCTGTTTGCCAGTTTATAAGAAAACTGGATGGGAAGCATATCCCAACTCATAGAAGGTGTTTAAGCCGTTTCTGGACGTAAAACCAGAGGAAGATGTGAGCCACAGTCACAAATACATGTACATATGCATGCGTGCCATCATTTTTGAATTTTAATACCTCATAGCTGTCATTTTTTAATTTGTATCTTTTGTTTGACTTATGGTGTCTTATTTCATCATCTTTTGAATTTTTATGCATTATTGTCAACTTTTTCAATAAACAATCGAGTTACCTAGATAGATATCATCACTAGCATAACTTTTTGCACTCCATAAATACCACATATCTTGTTCTCTTCTTCACACATAGTTAGAGAGTTACTTAGACATGGAGGGAACTTCAAAACGTCGAATCCAAAGGATATGTGTATTCTGTGGATCTCGACCAGGTAAAAGTGAAGAGTTCGTAAAAGTAGCGAATTATCTTGTTAGGCTACTGGCTGAAAGAAAGATTCATGTGGTTTATGGGGGAGGTAGCCTCGGGTTAATGGGTTGTGTGTCAACAGCTGCATATGTAGGAGGTACTCAGGTTTTAGGAGTTATTCCTAAAGCTTTGGCTGTAGAAAGTATTGTTGGAAAAACGGTTGGGAAGGAGTTACAGGTCTCCTCTATGGATGAACGCATGGCACATATGCTCATCAATTCAGATGCCTTTATTGCTTTACCAGGTGGCTTTGGCACTCTTGAAGAAATTTTTCAAATTACCTCTTGGGCCCAACTGAATCTCCATAAAAAACTCATAGGTTTGTTGAATGTCAAAAATTTCTTTGATCCTTTGATAAGTTTTGTTGATGCAGCTGTGGAACAAAATTTTATACCTCATTCAGTGAGAAAGATCCTTGTTTCTGCCACTTCTGTTGGTGAGTTACTTGACAAATTACAAGAAGTTAAGTATGAACCTGACCCAGCTAGTACTCAAATTAATTGGGCAGGAGGGCAAAACAAAAGGTGCAAATTGCATTTGAATCTCCGTTTGTAATTTTTTTCTCTTATCCTTTATTTTATTTTATTTTATTTTTAGCATGTTATTTTATGAGTCTTTCAGGTCATCTCTCTTGAATAACAGAAGCTTCACGTAATGTCTCCTATACTTGATCTCTCTGCATTTAAACATTGAGGACAATATTTTTTTTGGTTGGGGGGAAGGATAGTAGACATAAGTGTGTCTTGAATTTTCTTTTTTCTTGCAAAAAAAAAACGAGTTAGTAATTAGATTCAGAGTGCGGTGTAAGGAGTTCAAATCCTCCTGAGATGCATTCTGGGTCAGGAATGGCAGAGTAGGGAGGACCAGTTTGAACTCTTGAAACCCATTCTAACCAATTTGTCATTTTATTTTGATTTTGTGAACTTATTTTAGCTAACCTGATATTATTTAGTCTTGATTTTTGAATTTTATAATAAGGAGGACTTATTCATTTCACTTTGAATTATTCAAATCTATGAACTCTCATAACATTATCATTTAATAAACTGTGTGCTTATGTACTCGTTAAGCAAGTATTCATGAACCTTTCTTCACACACACACATACCTTGATGCATGATTGTGGGTGGCAAAGTGAAATGTTGTAATATTTGAGTTCTTTTATTTTGTTTAGAATAACAACACAAAGGAAGGGGAAAGTTAAAAGAAAAAAAAGAAGAAGAAAAAAAGTGAAAAAAAAAGTGAAAAAAAAGAAAAAAAAAAAAGAAGAGAGCAATTGTGGATAAGTTTGGTCTCGTAGCCTCCTTAATTCGAGCAATTAAGCCCGAGGGGTGCCTCAACACCTAATACCCTAAGACCAACTGGTTTGGGAGTTATTGGCCCAAAGCTCGCTACATGGATTAAGGAGAAAGCTTAATGGGATTGAACATTGCACTATCCATAAGTTTCTAAGCAAAAATAAAGCATCGGCAACCCGAGTCGTTAAGCTCGAAGGGGTGTCTTAACACCTAATTCCCTAAGGCCAACTGGTCTGGGAGTCATTAGCCTAAGGCTCGCTACATGAGTTAAAGATGCATTCCTTCAAAAAAAAAGAAGAAGAGAAAAAAAATATAATTTATTCATTATATATATATATATATATATATATATATATATATATATAATGAATAAATGCCCTTACCTAAGGTTGTTAGCCTTAACAAATATTAGAACCGATATGGCTTCTTTCTAATAAGCCCCATAGTCATGTGTTGACTGAGCACAAAAAGAAGGTTTATAGATATCTTGACCGAAGGGTACATGAGTCATAAAAAAAAATAATAATAATAATAATTGGTTGAGAGTTTGTTTATTTGGATAAAATCAAGGAGAGTGTAATAATGACCACCTTGGATGTAAAATTCTATAAATCACTTCTAAATAATAACGCTTTAATTGCTAGGGACTAGCAATAAGCTAGTTGGGGGGTGTGATGAACACTTAAATATGCATGTTTAATAAGAGTTTAGTTCATCATATTGCATTAATAGTGTCATTAAATTCCTCAACTTAAGCATATTTGTAGCATTTGCATCTTTGGAATTAACTTCTTCTTAATTTTGGTTTTGTTACAGGTTCGGTAAAATGGGTATAACTCTCTATTTATAGATCAGAATGGTACAATTCTTAATGTTTTGGAAAGCTAATTCAATTGTCTACAAGATTGCATTTCACAAGTATCATCAAATTCGGGCTCTTAGTGGTCCAAAACTGGGCTTGAAGTGAACCCATCTACAGTCTCGGCCCAGTCTGACCAAGCTTCAGTATTTGAACCGTATCTCTCAAAATATGTATCCAAATTGTGCAAATCAATATGTTCTAGAAAGCTGAGAGAAATATCTACAACTTTCATGAAGACGTGTGATTAAAATTCACAACATTTCGATGTCAAAATTGATGGTCAAAGTCGGTGCCTAATGATCCCAATTGTCAAAGATATTTACAACTAATATTTGACAATTATGCCCTTGTAATTTGACAAGTTTGCCCCTGGATGTATCTATAAATAGAGGTGCCTTGTGACCCATTAGGGCATCTTGGCCTTGGCTGGAACATTTTGGCTTTGGCTAGGATCTTGTATTGTGTTTTGTGTGTTTATGTTATTAATGAATTTCCTTTTTCTTGCATTTTATTTTCTTTCTATTATAATGTTCTTCTAATTTCTCTTTTGCTAAGGTGAAAGGGTGAAACCCTTGATATGAGAATAAGGATTCTCTAACCCTTAATATGTGCTTAATAATCTTAATCTTATAATGTTTATTCAATATGATTTATATTTAATTTCTTAATCAATCTTGACACCACTCGTAAAGTGGAGGTCTTGATCCATTGTCGACAATCCTTGGCACATCAAATGCTTGGATCCTTTCTAGATGATGTATGGTTCTTCCTTACCGACACGAATCTAGTTAGGAACCTTGATTTGTTGTAGACATATGTGATTGGCACATTGGATGCTTGAACCCATTTACAAGAAGTGGTATAAATATTGGTAATGAAACAAATATAATTCATATAACTAAAATGGGTTAATTATCCTTATTCGAAATATCAAGGGCGGATCCCCTAACCTTAGCTTTCATTATTATTATTGTGTTAATTCCTTTTACTTGCGCATTTTAATTATTCTTATCTATTGTTGATATTATCTCGTCATATCTTTGAATCAATTATATCATATTTGCTTAGCATATAATTTGTAGTGCTAAAATCTCCTTCCTCGTGGATCGACCCCGGTCTCACCGGGTTTATTACTTCGACACTCCTATACTTGGGAGACAATCCTTTTTCAGATGTGTAACGGATAGTGGAATGCCTAACTCATATGTCCACATCTATCATGAATGGAACAGAATCAAAATTGAAATTCATTCAAACTAAACACGAAGGTGTAAGAAAGAGAGAAGTTACCTCAAAAAGTGGAGCAAATCTAACGATCCTAGCAATGCCTCAACAAGCTCGATCAAAACCAAAATATAGCTGACCAAAAGCAACATGACCCTAGTCAATATCCCTCATTCAATCGAGATCCTAGAGGGCAGGAAGTAAATTCAAAGCAGTACTGTTCAATGCATTGGTAAATAGGGTCGTACCAAGTAGGTAGCCAATGAAGCTACGAGCATACTAGTCCACCTCGACTAAAGTCAGGTTGGATCTCTGTTTCCAATATTCATACAATGGAGCATATTGGATAGTGATGTTGCTCTTAACCTTCACGTCACATCCTAAAAGCTATCGAATCAAATTCTGTTGATCCCTCTACTCTGCAATACATGTCTCAACAGGAATGACCTCTCCACAACATTGAAGGCCAGTCAATGCAGCAATGTCCAAAGGCGTGATAGTTATCTCGCCAATCGAAAGATGAAATGTATGGGTCATGTCCATCCACCTCTCACACAAGGCGGCCAACGCCCAACATTCGGTGTGTCGAGGAGTATGTGGAAGACACGTGATGAATTCGTAGAAGCCAATGGGCTCCAGAAAATGACCGCACATCCTATTCTCATGATAGTCGTAAAGCAAGAAATTAAAATCTTAACATGAATACATGCACAAAAAATTCTAAAGAAAGGGAAAAGGATAAAAAACATACCATGTTGATTACGTGGGAAACCACATCGTAAACAACCAGCACCTCTTGATCCTTGGAAAGACCCTTTAACATTGATTTCTAGACCGGATTGCTCTCATTGAAGTCTAGATGAACTGGATGACCCGCCAGTAGAAAGAAAAAGTCAAGAGGACTACGAAGGAGAAAACTAGAAGTGAATTGGATGAAAAAGGAAAAAGTCACGCGCAAATGAAGCAAATGAAAGAGGAAAGAACTTTATGCAAGTCCTTGATCGCTGGACAGTAGTCAAACTATCGGCCGACTATTGACTGACCGTCGAGTGACTGTCAATCAGAGAGGCAACTTTTTGATGACTAGCTAACTGTCACTATAATAAGGGACAGAAAGGAAAGAAGGAAAAGAAGAGAAAAAAAAGAAAGAAAAAAGAAAAAAAAAGAAAAGAAAAAAAGGAAAAAAGGAAAAAGTAGAAAGAAAAAAAGGAAAAAGAAAAGACAAAGAAAAGAAAAGAGAAAAGAAAAGAAAGAAAAAGAAGAGAGAGAGAGAGAGAGAGAGGAAAGAAAAGAAAGAGAAAGAATAGAAGGAAAAGAGAAAGAAAAGAGAAAGAAAAGAAACAAAAAGAAAAGAGAAAGGAAACAAAAGAAAAAGAAAGAAGAGAAAGAAAAAGAGAAAGAAGAAAATAGAGAAAAGAGGAAAATTGAAGGACAAACTTTTATGCCAACTTTCAAACCTCAATAGGATCTTTGAAGCATCTCGATGATAAGCACCCAGCCATGTCAACATTTAGCAACTCACAAAGAAAGGATAGTATCAATCGAATAAAATCCTTAAACAATACACATGAGGAAAGAATTCCTTGAGATACTAGAAATCAGAGCTGTTGAAAACATACGATATGAGCTAAATTTTGAATTAATTTGAAATCATTAGGATGTTTAACATTTTGTAGGAACTTGCAAGAACATTTGAAAAAAACATCCCCAAAGAATTGAAGAATCAACAATATAATAAGAATTCCCTGGTGAAAAGTACAATGAGTGTAAAAGAAGTTGAGAACGAGAAATACCAGAAACGTGATGAATTTCCCTAGTGGATTAGAAGGAACTGAAAATAAAAGCAATAGTACTTCATCATGGAATCCATTAAATACGAAATCTAAAGCAAATTAAATAAGCTTGAAGAATACTTAGAAGACAGGCATGAAACCCAACTAAAGAAGTCATAGAAAGTACGAAGGATATTAGATGAAGGAATAAAGAATTGGAAGGTCTAAAGATTGCGATGCCATGCATGAGAGAATGTTTTCCCAGTACGTATGCAATAGAAGGAAACCCTAAGAAATAGGTGCACTTAAGAGTGTTTTTAATCCCTTAAAACAGGCATAAGCCCTTAAAAGAGGTGCACCAGAGAGTATTGTACACCGAAGAATAGGCACAAGCCTTAAGAAGAGGTGCACTAAAGAGTGTTGAAAATCCTAAGAAGTAGGTGTACTAAAGAGTGTTAAAAACCCTAAGAAGTTGGTGCACTGAGGGATGTTTTATTATAGCATCATAAGGATGCCTTCTAGCCCTTGAATGGGCACATACGCCCTCAGATGGGCACATTAGCCTTTGAATAAGCACATCCATCCTCAGATGGGCACATTAGCCTTTGAATAGACACATCCATTTTTAGATGACCACACTAGACCTTGAATGGACACCTCAACACTTGAATAGGTGCACCTTTTGTAGGAATAGAAGAGGAGAAAGAAATGACGAAGAGATTGATGGAATGAAGATGAAAATGAAGATGTTAAGAGGGAAAAAGGAAAGACAAAGTGAGAGTACTTTATCGACTTTTGTGTCTCACAAACCTCTCCAAACTAGAGGGTAAGTTGTAGACACTAAATTTTCTAGGCTCGATGAAAAATTAAGGTGGATATAGGGCCAAAAACAAAAAAAATCAAAATGCCCTTAAAGACCAAGAAAAGAAAGGTGAGAAAGAATTGATAGAGGGTCTTGAAAACTGACATATGACTTCAAAAAGGCATAGAAATTGATCCACAAGGAATCTGATGATAAGTCATATACCATTGCGTATGGATGTCTAGTTTTTGTAAAAATTTGCGAATCATAAATTGGAGTTAAATTTCAAAAGTTATGTACGATCGAACAGCCAAAGATATAAAGGGATTGCACTGAAGATGGCAAAATAGGAACGGCTAAAGAAAGAATAGTCGATCGACTGTCAAACAGCTGCCTGACAGTACAAAATAGCTGCCCGACCATCAAACAGCCACTCAACTATTTCGTGATGGTCGGCCAGCTGTCTGACAATTACTCAGCTATTCTTTTTGTAATTTTGAAAAATTTCTTTTAAAACCTTCCTTTTTTTAGAATTTGCTTCCTTCTTTCAAATCCAACCCCACCTATGTAACCCCCTTCGGCTCACTTGTTAAAACACACCGAACTTTGAATTACTCTCTTTTCTTTCTTAATTATTCTCTTTTCTTTCTTTTAAAGACACGCTCGAGAATTCAAGAAGTCTTTTCTAATCTAAAGTTTCTCAGGCGTTTTATATTGTTCTAAACCCAGAAAGGATATGTCATGAAAGCAGATTTCTCTTCTCTCTCTTATTTTCTCTTTTATTTTTCTTGCTTAGAGTTAAGCATGTTTAGGTTATTTTAAGCTTAGAATAAGCATAATTAGGATTTAAATTTATGCTTAGAAGCATGCTAGGGTTATTATGAACTGTTCTAACCCATATTTATTTTACGAGATGGATAAGCGTGTCAAGGTAAGTCTACTTTTCCTTCTTTATTAGAATCATGTTAAGGAATTTATTTTGTGAATGCTTAAAAACATGCTTAGGAGTACATGATTAGAATCATGCTAGGAAAACTTATATTTGTTTTGAAATATGCTAGGAAATAGCACAGAATAGGCAAGCATTATTGTTTTGCCCTTGGATGTCTTGTTTGAGCCAGAGTGGCTATGATCGATGTTGATTGATTGAATTAGGTTGCTATGCCATGATTGTCATGCTTAGGATAGAAGTGCCATTATTCCATATATGGATAATGCTAGAATTGTAATAGGTAGAATGCCATGATAGAATTTATCAAATCTAGGCTAGAATGTCATGATACTAGATTATGGCTTTGTAGGATGATTGATTTTTCTATTTTGAACATACCATGATTAGAAGTATTATTGTATGATTCCATAAAGTGATGGCAGACTCACATTGATGGTGAGGGACCATTACTTAGAATACTACATTAAATGAATATGTTGTTATATAGAAGCTTAATAGACGTTGGATAAACTCACACATGGTGATGAGGAATTCATCATCTATTGAGTTTCAAGTCAATTATTGAATGTATACGAATGTATACAATATTTTATTTGAAACATTTATAAAGCAATGTAATCCTCTTCCCCTTCCCCCATGTTTGACAAAAATGTAATATATTCTCCTCCCTCTTTCTATGGATGATATTTATAATTACTATTGATTGAATAATCACCTCACATGTTTAACAAAGATAAAAAGGGAAATCTGCCCCCATTCATTCCCAATTGAAAAATTAGGTGGCGACTCTATTCTCCAGATGTGCCCATGGCTTGTTTGTGTTCCCTTAAGTTTTGAAAGAGGCTTTGACATAGTATCGTGGTCGCAAACACTCTGATAGCATGAAAGCCCTATTCATACTCGTTTGTGTTCACTTAAGTTTCAAAAGAGGCTTTGACACAGTGTCATGGTTGCAAACGCTTTGGTAGGATGAAAACCCCGTTCATAAATGCATTTGTCTGTATGAGAAAAGTGCATATCACATATCATAAGGATACATTTCATGCATTAGAAGAATGCATTTGTGCACACTAGAGGAGTTTGCATCATACATCATAAGGATGAATTCCATACATTAGAAGAATGCATTTGTCCATATTAGAAGAGTGCATATCATGCATCGTAAGGATGCATTTCATGCATTAGAAACATGCATTTGCTCGTACTAGAAGAATGCACATCATGCATCATAATGATGCATTACATGCATTAGAAGAATGCATTTGTTGGCACTAGAAGAGTACATTTTATGCATTAGAAAATACTAAAAAGCCCTTGAGTGGGAACACCAGCCCTTAAGTGGGCATACTTCTTGGCAAGTATTGAAGAGGAGAGTAGATGTTGAAGAACTCTGATAGAATGCAGATGAAGCTAAAGATGCCGAGATGAGACGAGGAAAGACGAAGTAAGAGTACTTTGTCGATTTTTTTGTCTCACAAACTTCTTCAAAGTGGGGGCAATCTATAGATATTGGATTTTTGAACCTCATTGATGAATGATGAATAAAGAAAATGACAAAAATGCCCTTGGAAGAAAAAAGAAGAGAGTTAAGAAAAAATCGACCGAAAGCTTTAAAAACTGATACATGAATTTGAAAAATTACAAAAATTAATTTAGAAAGAATCTGATGATGAGGCATATACCTTCATGAAGATACGAATGTTTAGTTTTCATAGAATTTTATGGATCACAAATCGGACTAAAAATGACCCTGTTTGCCAGTTTATAAGAAAACTGGATGGGAAGCAAATCCCCGACTCATAGAAGGCGTTTCAGCCGTTACTGGACGTAAAACCAGAGGAAGATGTGAGCCACAATCACAACTACTTGTATATTTGAATGTGTGTTGTTGTTGTCGAATTTTTTTTCTTGTTTCGTTTGATCTGATTATCAATGTTGCTTTTGTGTTGTTGTTGTTTGTTGATTTTGTTTGTTTTAATTTCAAGTTTTCTTTTTGACAAACCATATGACTACCCTATGGCATAAGTACACGTGGGAGACAAGTGTGGAGGTTTTGTCAACCTCCACCGAAAGTATATCTCTACTTTTCATGCTTCACGTGGGAGACAAGTGTGGCGGTTTTGTCAACCCCCGCCGAAAGTGTATCTCCATTTTCCATGCTTCACGTGGAAGACAAGTGTGTAGGTTTTGTCAAACCCCGCCAAAAGCATATCTCATTTTTTTCAAATCTTGGGGGGATAAATCTGTATCGAGCAACCCCCACCGAAATTATGTCCCCATGTGTCAAATTTGAGAGTTTTACGTGTGTTATATATCCATGCTGCATATTTTGAAATGTCATTTTATAACCTGTATTGCACTTGAATCGCATAATACCTAACGTACATCATTGTCTTACACAAGTTTAGAGCACTTTTAGCAATGGAGAAAACACCAATTCGGCGATTCCAAAATATTTGCGTATTTTGTGGATCGCAATTTGGTAAAGATTGAGAGTTTACAACAGCAGCTCTTGATCTTGGTAGGACGTTAGCTGCGAGGGGTATTCATTTGATTTATGGAGGGGGTAGTCTTGGGTTAATGGGGTGTGTGTCAACAGCTGCATCCCTAGGAGGGAGCAAAGTTCTCGGCATTATCCCTAAACCATTAGCTGTACGAGATATCGTAGGCAACACAATCGGGGAAGAGTTACAGGTTTCTAGCATGCATGAGCGTATTGCACATATGGTTGTTAAGTCCGATGCATTTATAGCTTTGCCCGGTGGTTATGGTACATTAGAGGAGATATTTCAAATCACCTCTTGGGCACAGCTAAACATCCATCGGAAACCCATTGGTTTGTTAAATGTCAATAATTTTTTTGATGGTTTGTTGTCTTTTCTTGATCAAGCTGTAGAAAAAAATTTCATCTCACCGTCGGCGAGGCAAATCCTGGTTACAGCTTCAACTGCAGGGGAGTTAATTGACAAACTACAAGAATTCGTCTATTCGTCTGATCCAACAACGGCTCGGATAGATTGGTTTGGAGAAGGCAATAAAAGGCGTAGACTGGATTTAACGCTCCATCTGTAATCTCTATCTATTGGTTTGCTTCGTTTTTGTTTACTTTCTTTTTAGTGTGTTTATTTGAGATTTTTCATGTCATTTCTTTTGAGTTTTTTTTTCAGGTTATTTCTTTCACCCCAGGTAATATTTTCTAATCTTAGCTTTTAGAGTGGTGGCTTAAAAAGTTCAAGTTCTCTTGAAACGCATTCTGGATTTCTTCAATCCATAATGGCTGAATAAGGAGTCTAACTTCTAAACTTTTTAGACCCATTCTAATTGACTTGTTTTTGTTTGCTGGCTTATTGGACTTTGTTATTTTATGAGTAAGTTTAGTTTTGTGTAATTTAGAGTTGTTGTGTCTTTTTGTCTTTATCAGTTTCGATTCGAAAAAAAAACATTGTGGAAAAACCTGAGAATGGCAGAATATGGGGTTTCTTTAACTCTTGAAACGCATTCTCTCTAAATAAATCTGGAGTTTGTTTATTTCATGTTGTTTGAAGTGTCTTGTTTCTTGTTTTGTTCTTTCATAATAAAGGTATATAGGCTGGAAACCTTAAGTCTGCGGGCTACTGGTCCTAAGGATTGTTGAAATATACAATCTTGACTCAGGTGTAACAACGCCACGTACCTCTTTTCTTGCATTTTGTGGGTCGATGATAAGATAATGATTGAATTAAGAATAACTCTTGGAAAATGATAAATGATGCATGGATCTGTGTGCTTGAAATGTTTATTGGTTTTCGCTTTGCTTTTGATTCCTTGCGCAACATTGAGCACTGAGCTATTATCACTGAGTTATTTGTTCACTTAGAGAAAGTTTATGTAATTTAAATGTTTCTTCAGATTTCAATGAATTCTAGAACTTGTTTGATGGTCACTCGAGGCGAAATCCTAGACTGTGCAACATTGGGGAAATGATTTAGGCCATCTTTGGACCGTTTGAGCCTTAATAGCCAACCTTGACTGAAATTGATCCCTAGTTACCCCTTTGAGCCTCTGTAAGCCTTTTTCTTTGTTAACTCACTAAAAGATTTCCTAACCTCAAATGAATTTGTTCCAAACAGTTTATCCCTTACCTATGAGCATGTAGATCATTCACAATTAAATTTTGAGCTATGTTCGGGTTTTGGGAAGTTAGAGGAGGTTGGGATGTGTCATGAGCAATGCAAGTGAGTTCTATTGTGTTTATAAAAAAAAAAAAAGAAAAAAAAAGCCAATCTGTACTTATCGTCCACGTACTTACACATTGAGGACAATGTGTTGTTTAAGTGTGGGGGAGGGGAAGTGTAATAAAAAAAAAGAACAAAAAAAGAACAAAAAGAACAAAAGAAGAAGAATAAGAGATCTATACCCTTAAGTTTTCTTAAAAAGAATGAAACAACAAAGTGTGGGGGTGTAGTTTTCTTTTGTTTTCTGCAAAAAAAAAAAAAAAGATTGAGTGTTCTAAATAAGTTTGCGGGAGTAACCTGGTGAATTGAAATGAAGTTGTGTTATAGGGTTGAGCTCTACATAGTCTTGAATGATTTATGTGTTTTTGGGTGATTTGAGCCAAATTATTATCCTTTATCATACCTTCACCCAAGCCAAACGTTACAAGCTTAATAAAGTCCTACTTGATCCTTGGTGTTGTGCATGTCTACATTAGTGGAGAGTGACTTGAAAAGCAAGCCTATGGAGTTCATTTATACACACATCTTCAATATTAAATATGATTCATTTTTATGCATAAACTCATCCGGGTTACAAGTGATTAGGTGAGAATGGCTCTACACACACACACTTGAGGAATTGAAATGAAGCGAAACTAATCCTTGAGATGAAATTCTTGATCAAGTGCATTATTTTGAAGTTTTCCTTGGGTTATAATTAAGTACAATCTTTGAGGCCTATTTGCAAGATGAAGCATTTGTGTGTTTTAATTTTTTGTTGATTCTGTTTCGGTTTAGTTTTATTTCATATTGTCGTAGTTGCTCGAGGACTAGCAAAGTCTAAGTGTGGGGGAATTTGATAAGTGTCTATTTATATATCATTTTCATATCAATTCGTCCATGTTTCTTTGCTATATTCCTTGGTATTTTTATGTTTTTGTGTGGTTTTGATGTTTGTAGGAGTTTTGGAGCAACTTGCACAAAAATGGAGTAAAACCCTTCATTTTCACCTCTGCTAGTCAACCATCTTCTCGGATTTAATTGTATTGATATACAATGAACCCGATGAAATATAATATACCGTTGAAAAGCTCTCGAAGTCTACTTTTTGGAGAAATTTACGGTTTATGAATCCATTCAGTGTACCGAAAGTTGTAATCAAAACAGTGTGAGAAGTGTAGAAATGTAATTCCACACATCACTGTAGCATGTATAATACGGGACACTGTAGCACGTTACTGTAGCAGAGTATTTAAACACATTTTAGGGTTTTATTTTCATAACTGGAAATAGGGGAGAAGGTGGTAGAGGCTGCAGCTCTGGAATTCTTTCATCTCCTGGAGTTCTTGAAGGAGAAAGGAAGCTTGGAAAGAGGAAGAACTACAATCCAAAGAGAATTACATCAAATTTGCTAAGTTTTTCCCTTCCCTTTCATTTTCTGGAATGTCTCCATGTTGTATTGTATTTACCACGTTCTTAAACATGTGTAACTGAATCTGAATTGGTTGAGGGTGATTTCAAAGCCCCTGATATGGTTTTTGTAAGTTGATTGTGCAAGAAGTTGTTATCCAATTCTCTAATTGAATTTGCTTGTATTTTCCTATATCTAATGCTTATGATTGCTTGCTGGATTGTATTTCGAATGGCCAACTGAATATAATCTGGTTGTTGTCTATTGCTAGACTAGAAATCTTGATCCGTAATTGTCTTGAATTTCTAATCCTTAGTAGCAAAATTGTGATCAGAGATTGCAATTGGAGAATACAACCTAAGTTAAATAATCCGAGCTTGTGTGTTTATTGCTTAGATCAACCTATCTTTCTTATCGTAATGCATCCATTGAATTAAATTTAGAGAGCTTGTTCTAGGTTGTTTAATGGATAGAGATTAAATAAAGAGCCTGTTTTATTTAACAACAAAGTAAGGAAAGATTGGGATAACAGAGCTTGTTATTATCTACGGTTGATAATTTCAATGGTGTAATTAGATGACAATTCTACAATTAATTAGCAAATTCATATCTTGTGGCAGAGAATGATCCCTTAACCAGATTTTTCTAATTGATCTTTCATTCAAATCAACTTCTGTTTTGTTATTCTTAATTTGCATTCTTATTTCATTTAGTTAATCATTCAACAAAACCCCCCTTATTTGGTTTATTGTTTCTTTCGAATAACAAATTCAATTAGAATCAATCCTCGTGGGAACGATATCTTATTCATCACTTTATTACTGATGCGACTAGTATACTTGCTAGAAGACTCAGTAGGTATCTTACTATTGATTTGATTAGGCTAGAAATGCCATGTCCAGGCAAGAATAGACATATTTAGAATTTACTATGAATAGGCTAGAATTGCCATGCGAGGTAGAATTACTATAATAGAATTATCAAATTAGATAGAAGTGCCATGATTTTAGTTTATGGCTTTGTTTTGATTGATTTATTATAAATGCATGTATAAATGAATGAGTATATGATGCCATGAAGTGGTAATAGACACACATTTGATGGTGAGGAACTATCACTTTGAATGTATGAATAAGCCATGAAGAGACTTGATAAACATTTAATAGACTCACATATGGTGTGAGGAATTCACTAGTTATTGAGTGGTGTGAGGAATTCACTAGTTATTGAGTCTCAACTTGAATGTTTAATATGCATGAATATGCTATGTATGAAGGAATGCTATGTTTTAGACTGTTTAGAAGTAGAATTTTGTTTATTGTTGAATAGCAATTATTGTAATCCTAACCCCATCCCCCATTTTTGCAAAGAATTGTAATCTATTCTCCTCACCTTGTTCTATATAAGAATATATAACTGCCTTAATTGAAAATTACCTTACATATCTTAAAGAAGATAAAATGAATAATGTGTGCATAAAGAGAATAATTTAAGTGGACTGTATAACAAAGTATAGGTATTCATATTTCGTATTTCCTAATGAAGGTTTGATTTATATCCGGGCGAGATGAAGGCTCTTACCCAACTTCCTGAACCATCTCTAAATGAATGAAGTAGTTTAGGACCCAAAGCAAGGGATTGGATTGTCATCATCCATTTTTCCAACATAGAATTAGGTGGTGACTCCATTCTCCAAACATGCCTATGACTTGTTTGCGTTCTCTTAAGTCTTGAAAAAGGCTTTGACATAGTGTCATGGTTATGTGCTCTGGCAGAATAAAAGCCTTGTTCATAGTTAGAAAAAACATGCTTCCTCCTTCAAAGTTTTCTCCATCATGGGTTAGCCCCTTCATTATTAAGAAAGCCTATGATAGCGAATATTTTCTTTTGATAGGTACAAAAGGAAAAGATCTAACAAATCCTATTAATGGCAAGGGGTTGAAACTTTATTTCTGTTGAGTAGCTTTACCAAAAAAAAATTAATAAGTGATGTCCACACTTTTTCATTTTAATTATTTTAAGCAATTAAAGATATAATAAAGTCAAATATTGCTTAATATTTGATTCAAAATAGTTATCCAATCCAAACAAAATTCAAAATAGTATATAGTGCAAAATAGTATCTTAGCACCAAAAAACAAAAACATTTTTTTTTGGAAAAGTTACTTAGTAATATAAATCCAAAAAAATTAAAATGTACAAAAATCCGAGGGGCATACCCCAAGAATTACAAGAAGGACGTAAAGTCCAAACACACAATCCAACAAAAGATCAAAAAATATAGACCACAAGCGGCCTAAAACAAAGTAAAAAGGCCATAAACGGCCTTAACAACATAAATGATAAATGGCCACGAAAGGTTTAAATCATAAAATTACAAGAGCTTCAGCCGTTCTTGTTTTTCTTCTTCTTACCCTTCTTTACCGGGGTAGCTGGGGTGTCCGTATGAGTATGATCAATCCTATCAGATTGGTCCTCATCACTCAGCCTATTCAAAAGCTCAAAACGGGAGGAAGAAGTCTCAAGAGGTTGTCCTGTGTTTATCCGCCCTGACGAAACAGATGCCTCGCGATTGGTTGAGTAATGGATAGTACCCAAAAGCTTACCTTGGTCGGTCGCAAAAGGAGATAGAGAGTCAGATTCTGAGACTGACTCTGTGCTCAAAACTGTAGCAGCCTTAGGAGGCACAACTTGCACAAAAGAATCTGCTGGAATAGCAACAACTTTGGAACTCTCAGCGACATCAGTCGTAACCTTACCCGAATTCAAGGGGGCATCATCAGAAGGGGTGCTATCAGAGGTGCTAGCCTCAATCTTATCCTGGACTGGAGTCTTTGCCAATTCCGGACAACGGTGACCAAACCTGCGACATTTGGAGCAACGTTTTGGAATCCACTCATATTCGACTTCAATTTGGATGGGCTCAGGAGAGAGTTTGCACTTGAACTCAAAGTTCTGGATCGGAGGGCGCTTTGCATCAAGAAGAACACATACCCTCGTATACTCCAATCTGGAAAGATCGGAAGTCAAAAAACATGTCTAGCAAAAATGTCTAGCAAAAATGCAAAAATCAGGCAACATAAGCATTTAAGAAAGTCCATCATCAACACGACAACCTTTCCAAGCTTTAGTGACTATCACCAAGACATCTAGGCATACAAAGTAGCCAAAGAAGTGTTCTCCTGTTCTAGGTCAAATATTTTCTTCTGTAGAGTCTCCATTTGCTTTTGCAAATCCGTATATTGAGCCTAAAGGACAACAAGGTTATTTTAAGCAGAACTTAACTGAGAGGTTACTTGAAGAAGTTTGTCATTCTTGTGATGTAGTACATAGAAGGCCTTGGCCAACTCACCAATACACCTTATAAGAAAACCAACATCTAATTGTGTCTGCAGCAAATCCTTACCAACAACTCTCCAAGAAAGTAAGTCACTAAAACTCAAATTATCAAATGAAATACTAGCCATACCTTTCAAAACACAACCTAAAAGGGTCACTCCTATTTCTTTCCATCTCTTTGAAATAGTAAATCCATCTAGAATACTTGCATATTTATTCTCAAAACTGTTCAAAAAGGGGATCAAGTCAACAAGAATATCCAGCCTTTGAAAAGGAGCCTTAACAGCAAAAGGCTTATATATAATATCAAAAGGAACATAAACAGGATCTTTGTCCTCATAAGAAGCCTAATACTCCTCAAGTGTTTGTTGAACAATACTAAGAGCTACAAATAGAGCCTACAGAGGAGTAATACAAGTATAGAAAACAAGACAATATAGAATACTTACCAGAGAAAAGTTTTAGAGGACTTGTGACTTAAACCTTGGGAATCTTCAGTTTAACAGCAAATTTACCCTTCTTTGTTTCAGATTCTTCTTCCTCAAGGGCTTCTCTTTTCCTTTTTGTAGTCTTAATTTCCTCTGTTTTATAGGACTCCTAAGAACTAAATCATTGTCATACGCTCCGTTGTTAGTATCCTATTTGTCTTCTTCAGACATGGCATGCTCAAGTTGGCCCTACAAACATTTTTCAATGAAAACAAATGCAAAATCAAATAAAAATAGTATACAAATAATAGAAACATACTTGAGTAATCTAATGTCCACTCTCAGCTTTAAAAGAGGATATAAAATTGTCTTTAGAAGAAGATTTCCCAAAATTAGGGTCACCGAGATTAACATGTTCAAAACTGATTATTGAAGAATAACAGTTTTGCAAATGTGAGCTCTTGTAAATTGGTGCTCCAGAAGTTCTAATCTTCTTACCTTTGGAGGAACCAACCATAGACTTTTTAGAAGTAGTCTTTTCTTTCTTAACTACTCTAATAGAAGCTTTTGGACAAGAAGAAACATCAGGACCACGAGCTTTTGCGCTACCCTGAGCATGAGAAATAGTATACTTTGTGCCTTTGACACCAAGAATTTTAGATTTATTGCCAGTAACTAAAGTGAAGGGAGAAGTAAGCTTCACATACAGATTTGGTAAAGAAGTAAAAAATTCATGCAGCCACAGAGAATAGTCTACAGATTCACCATGAAAGGGTTTCACAGAAAGAGGTTTCATAAAATTCAAAATTGATTGAAAACGAAACAACTTCAAAACACTAAAACACAAAGCCAATAGAAGAGTCAAATGATCTGAGAGATAAGAACCAAGAGATTAATCATGACTAAGCACAAACTAAAAGTTCTTACCAACAGCAGATTCAACAACAAAGGCAAAAAAATAGATTTTGAGTTCGAAATTCATAGGTGTAGTAAATTTGGGATGAAGTAGCATTTAAAGTGTTCTTGGGAGAGTAACAATCGTAGGGAAAATCATGTTGGAAGTTCAAAATTCAAGGAGGAATTGAACATTCAAATTCAAGAAGGAGATATATGAAGAGTTAAAGTCAAATTGGGAAGCAAATTTAATAGGCTTAACGGGTTAAATCTCATGGAAAGGGTTATAAACCTTGCATTCTTCTCAACAATGCCTATCATTTGCAAAGCCCACAAAGCAAGGCCAACTCCATATGAAATTATTTAAATAGATCTAGAGAAACAAAGGCCTTCAATTCAGCCCATCCCATCCAAAAAAAACTCAGGCGGACTTTAGAACATGAAGCCAACGGAAAACTCAAGCCAAGTCTAAATAAAAAATTTAGCAACTTGATTCAAGCTTAGCCCAATTCAGAAGCATGTAGAAGTCAAAACCCATTATTCCAAATAATTACAGACAAGGCACTAGACATAAAATAAAAACGAAGATCTGCATCATCATCGGAGCTCAAAAATTGAGGCATGTATAATCAGGTGAAAATCTTTACTATTGCAGGAAGACAAAAGAGCTAAACATGATCAGCCAGATTCAAATACAGATAGTCATCTTTGCAATTGCATGGCCCATCTCAACATTCTGCATGGCCTACCCAATTAGAGGGTTCAATATTAATACTCGATTTTGGCTCAAGCCCTATGGGTTCAGCCTACGTAGGCCCCATAGGCTGAATCTAAATTTGAACTCTAAACCTGCACAATTAGTACTAAGTCCATGGGCATGGCATCCAGCTCAATTGGTTGGCATAAACAAGAAATATGAGGCTCATTCAGCCCAACGTGTTAAAGCTAAGGTCCACTTAGGGGGTGTTTCGGTAAATTACACTTGAGGTTAAGGGTGAGGGAAAGATGGTAAAAGTTGCTTAGATTTATCCTAGAATTATCCTTATATTTTATTTATTATTTATCGTAAAATTATCCTTATAGTTTATTTAATTAGTTATCTTAGATAAATATCCTTAAACTTTATCCTAAGCATTTATCTCATAATTTTATTAGGATAATTAGAGATAATTACAAACATTATCTCTTTTTATCTTATACCTTACTCTAGTTGACATCAATTGTAATTCTTATACTTTAGCCATATAAAGCTTTCATGCATATTTCATAAAATCATAAAGAACACATGCCAGAGCCTAAAAACACATTCCCATTAATACTCAACAATCATCCTCATTCTCTCATACATCTAAATCCATATCTCGAACACATTCTTTGATCATTGAGACCACATGCAACATTGTTCGTGTCTTTTATGATCAAAACACTATCCAAAAACACTTGTCAAGCATGATTTTCATCAAGTACAGTCTAAATATAGTCATTTATGTTCAAAATCTGCATAAAATCATCACACAGTTTGTTGTCATCGGTCGTAACCATTATGTATTTCTATCCTTTGTATGATTAATTGTGTCCCAACTATTTCAATCACATCATCAATCTACATAATACTTTCAAATCGCTATCCTCGAATTTCAGATCAAATGGGCAATCATAGTCATTTTTTTATTTCTCTAGAACGACATCCACATAGTAACATACAAACCATTATTTCAGCAAATCAATTCCATAAGCATTATTATAGTCTAATCGGTATTACCATCTCTCATATTTGCTATTTGTTGCCACTGCTACATCTCATCCAGAAGCCTCAATCTGTTTCCTTATGCGGCTTGCTATCATATATCTACAACATAGCTCTTCCTAATCTATCGGTGGTTTCAAGGTGACATGGACTAGCTCTCCACAACCCAGACAGAAGTCTCATAACAGTTAAGGATATTCTGGATTTTTCATAAATAAAGTATTTTTGTAATTGGTTTGCTTTGTAAAGGGTAAAATCATCTTTTTAGTATTGTTGTAAAGTTGAGACACAACAAAAAGTTTAATTCTTAATTATTTTTTAGTTATTTTATATAATAAAATAAAAATTTTGTTATTAATTTGGGTTTTTTAATCTATACTTCCTATGTTTATTTTAATAAACATTTCATTGTAATTTTTTTAAAATTTTTTTAATTGGAGATATTTTTGACAAATGATAAGTTGTTGATAATGAATCGATGATTATATATTATGAAACCAATGATAATTAAAGAGAGATAGAAAGCTAGAACATAAGTGCAAAAGAAACAAAGAAATGACCAAAATTCAATTTATTTTAGGAAAGTGAAACAATCAGAACATGCACCAATGTAGGCGGCTGTAGAGGAAAGCAAAGAGAAGAGATGGACATCGAAATTCAATTAGGAATTTAGAGCTTGTTTGTGTATTTGGAGGTTTTTTTAAAAAAAAAAATTAGAAATAATATGTTGTGTGTAGATAGTTTTAATTTTTTTTTTAATTTTGAAAATGATATGTTGCTAATATTGATTTGAATGCATTTCAAAGAGTGCATTTTTAAAAAATTGTTTTTTAAAAATACAAACAAACACATTGGGGTTTCCAAAATTTCAATTTCGTTGACATCAAAATTCAAATGACCAATTTAGGCAAGGGTTGAGCTGGGCTTGGGGCCTTGGGCTATTTGACAGTTGGGCTATCTTAGAAAAATGGATAATGGGCTTAAATTTAATTGAGACGTTATAGCAAAATAGTGGCAACAAAGGGATATGAACTTAATTTTGCGTAATCCTATTCAGATCCAAGCATATTATGGGTTCAATTTTTGAGTCTCCGACCCCAAACCCTAGCCCCATGGTCTAGGCAAAAAATTTCGCCCCGACCTTAGCCTAATTATATGATAATATCTTATGACCAACCACATCATTCACTTTAATTAAATTATTAAATAATTTTAATTTAATAACGATAAAGGGAAGAAAATCCTTAATTTAGGGGAAAGACAATAGATAGATAAATCACATATAAATGATAAACATTGAAAAAATTAAAAATTAATTACCCTTGGTGATGCGACAAATGACAAGATATTACCATGTCACTTATTACATCAGTTGAGATACGAACTTTGCATCCTAACTTTATTATGTAGCAATATTATGAAATATAAAGGATCCAAACGTGAACATCATTTCATTTAGCTTAGTAGTAGATACGAGATCCTATAAGCAAGGATATAGGGATTGATCAAATAGGACACCACATTAGTGAGCGGGGATTATTAATTATTTATAATTACATATTTTTTGGTAGATAAAATGAATCAGATGACGTGATAATTATCAATGACCACAAACCATGACAATTCAGATTTTAAAAATTAATGATTAAAACTTTGCGATATGAAAGTTATAAAATATGCAAAAGAAATAACTGAAGTTAATTTAGATCTAAAAGTTAGTGGATTAAATAATTGAGATACTGACTTTCCAATTATTGCCTTATTTCATTTTGTGATCTAACAATTGCTCGATTGTGTTAGCCTTCTTAGGTCGCTTTTCCTCGCATCCAATTCTTGCTCCTCTTCCTCTTTAATTAGTTACTCTTTGTAGGCACTCATTTCCCCACTTGCATACAATAACTTAGTTCGGATTGGACTCGTTCTCCAATTGATACCACAATAGTTTTCTTAAATTATTGGAATACTCATTAAAAATTAAGTTCGCCATCTGAGTACTCCACCTACGATTTCTTCTAGATGATTTCCCAATCATTACAGCAGTATTTCATAAAAAGTGATTACTTAGATAAATCAAATGTCAAAACTTGCATATTAATATCTCAGAAATTATATAATGTCCAACTACAGTTGAATATAATACGAAAATGATTCGTAATAAAATCATAAAGCCTTCAAAACATACTACAGTTTTCCGGTGTCAATATTTGAACACATTTTAAACTACTCTTTATTTTTAATCATTTTGTTATTTTATCAAATATTTATCATGAAATCAAATAAATTTACGTTGTTTTCATAATATTTTTTTCTTTAAACCCGAAACAAAATCTAAAAAACACACAATAATATGTCTGTCGTATTCTACTTCTCAATTTCCAATCTGTGTTTTCGTCGAACACATAAAAACAAAGCCCCTGCATTGAACGCTCTAGTGAACACATTTCCAAAGCTCGAGGTAACCTGAAAAGAGATATAATGCCATATAAAACGTGAAGATTTCCCATGATGCAAAGACCACTGCATCAAATCTTACCCCGTATAAACAAATTCACACAAATAAAAATAAAAAAAAAGGGTCACAATAATGAATGAACAGCCTATACCAGTCGGGCTTTTGCACACTAAAAGCACAATGGTAGTTGGTTGAAAGTTGTTAAGCTGCTGTCACCGCTTTTTCCTCATTCTCAGCCTTCTTATCACCAAGCAAAGACACCCAACGGACCACAGTCTTCCTCAACCCTTCCCCAACCCAACGGTATTCAGTGTGCGAGTGGTAATAGAAGTCAAGCACGAAGGGAACGTCTTCGGACTTAAGTGTTGAATGGTAGAGACCACTGCCACTATTAGAAATAAATGCATCGAAATCATTAGGCTTCAAGCACCCAGAGACCAGTAAAGAGTGGATCTCAGATATGGTCAGGGAAGTTTACAATATAAACCCCATAGAGCCTTCAGTCCTTTCCTTTTCCACAGCCTCAACTATCTTTCTAGTGCCTTCAAGATTAGCTGTGGAAGTACCGTAATTAACAGAAATTACAAAGATATGTTTCCGCTTCCTCAAAGCGGGAAACTTACCAGCACCTGCTTCCAACTTCATCTGTGGACCCAGTCTTCCGTTAAAACACCCTTTGACCATGCTACAACAGCATTCTCTAACTTAGTCTTCCTATCAGCAGAATTTCCTTCCGACTCTAAAGAGTTATCATCTGTATTGGCCCCAGTCTTTTCTCCATCCAAAAAGAACTTCAAGTTCAAAGATATATCCTCTATATCTCCCAAAGAATCACCCCGTGACTCGTCCTCTGATGTTTCACCTCCGTCATCATTTCTTCATTTCTTTGCCACTGCGGATGCCTTGGTCTGCAACTGCCTATCCGGGATAGGTATGCTTTAGGATGCTCTACCCAATCTGCCGACACGTTGCTCAAAGCTGCTTATCTGCAACAAGCTCTAGAAGAGCATCAGCAATAGACTGCTGATTAAGGCGATCAACAAGAGGACCATTGCCCAGTACCTGCAAGTTATTTCCATTCAATTTAAAGAACTTCCATGCAGGCCCTATATGACTAGAATCTTGTAACCGATATATAACTGATAAGTATACCCGATGTATATAACCAAGGCCTCCATTCTTTGTAGCAACAACTGGCAAGCCATGAGCTGCCACCTGTTTGGCAAAAGAACCATAGTTACTTTGGTATTTGAGCTAAAAAGGAAACTGTATTTATAAAGTTTAACATGTGTTAGAAATAGCACCTCAATCGAAGTAAGTCCAAATGGCTCAATGAAAGCTGGATTAATGAAAACACCCTCCATAGGAATTGGATAAACTATAAATGTAAGACCAACATTCATTGTAAGTGTACGTTTCGGATAAGTTAAATAGGAGAACAAGCATATGCATGACTTGGCAGGCACAAGCAGATAACGAAAGAAAAGTTCAGAATATGATGACACTAACAAAATCACCAAAGTCATATGCCATGACAAAAGAATTAAAACCAAAATGTTATCACAGACACATGAAGTTGAATGTTTAACAATAAAAACTCAATTTTAGAGATTATGCACCATATATAGAACAATATATGGTAACAAAAACAAAACATGTATAGCATATAATGTCCAAATGTGGATAGTGGATGGCACTTTGGAACAGATCTAAGAATATGTTATATTAAAATATATATCTTATTGAAGGAAAAAAAGAGGGAGAAAATAATTGTTTGGACGCATAATTCACACGATAAAGCGAGTTAATTGCCAGAGAGTTTAATGATAAATGAACTACAAAGGGTACCTTTGTTTTTGCTGCCAAACGATACATGTCTCGAACTTCCGATCGTTTGTGATGTTTAGGGTATGCCACTTGCCCATACAAATATGTTTGTCAATAAGATTAAGTACCGAGAGAATGATAATGGCATTTGTGCTTGATGTTTCATCGATTCCAACTCGATTGCCCATAATTAAAGTCTGCAAGGTAGAAAGGGATATTTTCTACTTTTAATATATTAATGATCTCAACAGAAACCCAATTCAACTTAACAGCGATAAGATTTCATTGACAAACAAGTGTAATTGAGATCACAACATACACGGTTTGCAAGCTCCCTTAATGGGCGACATCCTTTTTTGGATGTAGCCTACCAATTGCAACTATCATAGGCTTGGGCGGATTCATAAAGAACTGCATCATCTGCAAAATGATAGATCTGGCATTTATTACGCAACTACATATAATGTATGGAAACATGTCTCTGGCTTCAGGCACATAAAACAAGTTTCATGTACACATAGGCCATCTGTCAAGGACACATCAAACAAAGGCCTAAGTAATTACCTCAGACCAGACAGGTGGATCTGGGGAAGTAGGATGGTCTTCGTTTCCTTCCGTAGTTCTGCTTCACCATCCATATCACCATCGTGTGGAACCATATGATGGAGCTCCATTCCAGGAGGAATTATCTGCAGAAAATGACAGACACATACTTCGATTGTCAAACAAACCAATTTCTCTCCTGGCCTCACATCAAGCTAGTATTTAAGTACTTTTGGTCTCAGCCTTGACAATTGAAAATTAGATCACCTTGCATAACCACATTTTCCCAGGCACAAATCCAGACATGATGAGTACAAACACCAATTTAAAGAAAATACAATCCATCTTGCAGCAGTTCATTTTGTTTTAGGCCAGCAAGTCGAGCGCCAAGCATCCTGGTTGACCACAAACACGCATCATTATCCTATATTTTTATCAAAATCCATATGCTCATAGGTTTACCTGAGAGCAACCGAAACTTGAGATAAAGAACAGTGCCATTTTTCCACAAGGGCACAGTGAAAAAAAATTCTAGGCACACTAACACAGCCACACATGTTTATAATGGCACTAAGGAGGAATTATAGACGTACAATATACTAGGCGATGATCCATTATTCTGTTCGTAGATGGACCGTAGACATAAAACAATAATCAAACTTGGAGGTATGTCAGAGTTTCAGAACAAGATTTGAAAAGCATCCACCAAATATCACAGATGGTATATGCAAATAAAGTCCAGCAAAACTCATTAATCTAGCATACTTCACCCAACATTTTAACCAACTAAAGATCTATTATACAAGCCAGAGAAGGGAGAAAATATAATCCTTACCTACAACATTATGTTCAAACCAAATGGAGTAACTTTCCTAGGAATAGATGTCTTGAGTATTTACGATCATGCCAGGCATGAACCTGCCATAACAGCTCACATTACGCTTAATCCTGGCTCGTAGTTTACACTCCAATACAGGATCAAAACCATCATATTGACGCCATTGCTCCTGCATCGCCTGTCTGGTGCTAGTTATAATTATTTCTAAGGCATCAAGAGCTAGCTTCTATCCGACGCATTATTTTGTATATCGTATTTATTTCATCTCTCAACAACCGGCCTGGTTTTACAAGCTTTTCTAACTTATCTTGTCCAAGTAAGTGGCCAGTAAAAAGCACCGGTCCATTTACAGCACCATGTAGAAGAGCAGTAGAATCCCAGCATCCGCATAATGCCCATGGATGGCAACAGGCCAGACTCGTTTGCCGCCACCAACTTGCTTCCCCAGAACATCAGACATCCAAATCATGTGTTAAGTGCACCACCAACAAACTCGGGGATGTGAGGCCACAGAAGTTCTTTAGGGACATATTTATCTTTTGGACCAAACAGCACAAATAATATAAGCACCACTCCTCTCCCCCCTCTCATCCATGAACTCTCCTAAGTTCATTGGAGTCAGCATCTCTGTGGGTTGACCATCACTCCAATCTACATCTGGTGTTGATACCTGTCTAGTTCACAAATCAACCCAGTAAACTTCCGCCATTGAGCCCAAAGCTATGTCTGATGCAATGATATTGAGAATAATCCCCCAACCCAATCTATCCGGCGGACATGCAACACATACTAGCTGTAGTATGTCAAGATTGGGCGGGATATTGAGAAACGATAAAGCTTAAAATATCAAGTTCACAAAAACTAGTTATCGGGCTCTCTTTATTTTTTCTTCCTCTCGACTAAAGGTCCAAACATGCAAGAGCATGCAAAAAATTGCTGAAAGGAAAGGAAGCTATAATAATTACAATGCTATTACAACAAATAATGGCATTCACAGGGCTAATACCATTAAAAAAAGTAGTCATTAAATAGAACCACATAGATGCTATGAGAAAACACCGATTACAATGACTCGACGAACAAACTCGCTAAAAGCAATTTTAAAAAGTATCCCTCTCATTAACAGAAGACAAGCGATCTAAGGACAGAAATAATAGAACTATCACATATAGTACTTGGATTGTACTTCTATTGGAGGAAACACAAAACGAAAATAGACTAATCCAATAATCACACACAGAGACAGAGAGAGAGAGAGAGAGAGAGAGAGAGAGAGAGTAGGGAGATAATTGAAAGAATAATAGTGGATCTTAAAATTATAACAGCATGTGGCAAATTTTGTGTCACTACAAAAGCCTAATAGTTTTATTATTATTCAATAAAGGCATTACTGACACAACTTAGATCACTTCAGTACCATAAATTTCAAACTACCAACATGCTTGGCAGAAGGACCCTCTGGACCAGTAGCACAAATCAATAAGGCAAACAAAATTTTTTCCCTGCAAATCTTATATCAGTGACATAGTAGCTTCAATAGCACAACCGCAGATAAGTCTCAAGAAACATCAGAGAACTCTTTAACTATCCAAAGGACATGTATCAGAAACCTAATGCAGACCAGCACTTCAAGCTCACAATAATACAAACTTGTTAACATCTAAGTACCTAAATGCTGACTTTCCATCAGATTACGCTCACAATGGAAACAGACATAAACCCAGCTGAAGCCCACACAGAGGGACAAATGCCAAAATAATATAAAGGGAAGATTTTATCTTGTTCATGGCAACTAAAAAGAGCCTACACAGGGTAAGACCCGTAAAGAAGGCGTAAGTGGCATAACAAAGCTTTGCAGTAGCCCTCTTCCAATTCAAGATTATCTTGTAAGGCTCTACATCTGCGTCAAAATGGCTAAAATATCAATCAACTAAAGTATTAATACATCCTGACCGGCAGCATTCAGAAAGGGTGATGGTGCGAATATGTAACCTTGGAAGTTCTGACTTGAAGAAATTATACATGCTTGTCAAAATTTGGCTTTTTACTTCAGACATGATGAAGACCTAAGGTAAATTCAATGCACGCATTTAGCATAAGAAATAAGGAAAAAAATATTATCTTTCCGATATTCATTTTTCAACAACGATCCGCGACAAGACTCCACTCCTGTCACGGTGTTATTTCTTGTTTTCCTATTTTCTCTCGATTCAAAGAATTTCAAAAGTCATTGCAAAAGCCTCCATCACTCAACGGATACAGAGAAAAACTTTAAGGGGGACAGGCATTTGACAACAAACAAGTGGAGTAAAACAACATAAATAGCATTTCATATGTTTATGCTCCATAGTTAGGGGTCACAAGCTGTATAATTTCAATGTCTTGAACTACAGATATAAACATTTGTACTAACATCAGAAAGCTCTGGTTTCTAGCTTAAAGTCCAATTGTCATGCAGTACTTGGGTGTAAATTCTCATTTATTTCAGTATAATTTATATGGTGCAACTATTTCATGAAATTGTGCCAGACCACACACACAGGCATAGCATCATCCATCAACTATTCAGAGTTTTATGGCATGTAAATGAGCACTAAGTCTCACTTAAAAGTCTGAAGTTGTCCAGACACCAGACATGAGCATAATCACACAATCATCGTCACTTCAGAATATTTAACCAATGTGAAACTAGAAGAAACACAATTACTTAGAAAACATAAACACTGAAGACAAATTCCCCAACAAAATTATAAAATCACGGCGTTCTACCTTTCCAATCGACTTGGCTTCTTTTCCGACTGGCTCTAGAAATTTCAGGCCAACCTCTATGGGCCAAACCTTTCATGTGCAAAAGAGGAAAGATTTATATGCGCAAAGCGTTAACCAAACAAGAAAAGGAGCAGCACAAGACCAGATATTTTTACAACAGAGGCAACCTCCAAAGGAAAAAGTAAAGAAAAAAAAGGAAGATGAATACAGTAAAGTTACACAAAATTTCAGGTTCACACTTAGAACCCTGCAAAACCAGTTTTAAGTGGGTTGGCTATCCTTTATACTGGAGAATCCAACACATAAAGATATACTCTTCAAGAGAACACCGAACCAGAAATCAAAGCAGAAGAAGCAGCTAAGGCCGTTGGAAGAAATATGGTATAATTTTATGCGAATTTCTGAAAAACAACTAGAATTAAGCTGGCTTTTTGAAAATAACCATACTACCGAAACAGTTATATGTCATGGCCACAGTCCAACCACTTGATAGCCCAACAGCTTCTTTTTTTTTTTTTTTGTTATCCGTCTATTGAGCTCAACAACACAACAGCCAAAAACATAGTTGTCAAGCTCAAGAGACCAAAAGCACAGAAAACTGTCTAACTGTGTCGAGCAGTCGGATTGTTGTCATGACGCCTTTCGGAACACCGTCATTCTTAAAAAGACCCCTCTGATTTCGGTCATTTTTCTAAACTAACCCTAATTTCATATAATTATTATGCATAAACTATAAAGTAACCATGCAATCCCATCTGTTAAAAGACATCAGCAGAAACAACGTGAATTACATTGAATAATTGAATGATACTAACTACTCTCTCAATATTCAACAACATAACTTCTCACTCCTTTTGGATTGGAAATGGTAGCCCGTCAAGACTTTCAACATCTTCGTCAGCCCTAGAAAAGAACTCTGGATACGTGTATAATGTGCCCTATTTACTTCAAAATTTTCCTCCTCCATTTTGCAAACAAGTTCCAATGCCTTTGGTATCTCGTTATTTCGAAGGAAACCTGCCAAAAGTGCATTAAATGTCACTGCATTTGGAGCACAACCATTTTCCTCCATTTCTGAAAACATTGCATTTGCCTTTTCTAGTTGCCCCTTTTCACAAACACATTATTCTAAAAAATAAAGGAAAAAGGTTGAGGTCAGGTACAACGTGCACCAAACCTGTTTCAAGAGTTGGAACTCAAAAAACTTCCGTTGAATTTAATTACATGTGCTATTCTAGTGCATAGATTCTGCAAGAATAGTTACATCTCATAAGCACTGGAGTTGTTTCATACTTTAGAAAATCGAAAACTTAAATCTGAAGTTGACATATTCAGTTGTCTCATTGATGCATTCTGTAAAATGGGTAGGCTCGACAGCGCCTGAGAGCTATTTTCTAAACTGCCCATTTTAGTATCATTCAATTAGTATCATTCGTTATTTCGAAGGAAACCTGCCAAAAGTGCATTAAATGTCGCTATATTTGGAGCAGAACCCTTTTCTTTCATTTTTTAGAACAACGCATTTGCTTTTGCTAGTTGCCCCTTTATAATTGAAAGCTTAAACCATTCTAAATGTTAACATCAGATTTAAGCTTTTGATTTTCTAAAATATGAAATAACTCCAGTGCCTCTTAGAAGTAACCATTCTTGCTGAACCCATGCACTAGAATAGTACATGTAATTAAATTCAACGAAAGTTTTTAAGTTCTAACTATCGAAACAGGTTTCGTGCACGCTGTACCTCACCTCTTCCAAAAAGGCCGGCCAACAAGGTGTCATACTGACAATTGTTGGTCTAATTTCCTTCGAAATCATTTTCTTGTAAAGACTGGGTGCTTCCTCAACTCTTTTATTCTTGCAATGGCAACTGATCAAAGTGTTATAGCTTTCAGAATTGGGTCTGCATCCCTTACTCATCATGGAAACAAAAAGCTTTTTCGCGTCATCAACTCTACCTGCCGAGCAAAGTCCATCCAACACACTATTGTAGCTCATAATATCAGGTCTACACCCCTTACTCCCCATATAATCAAACAACGTCATTGCATCATCACATCTGCCGAGAAGTAACCAGTTAGCACAGTGTTATACGTAGTCACATCTGGAGTCAAACCTCTTTGAATCATCAACTCCAACAACCCATTTACTCCATCAAATTTACCCTTCTTGCAAAGATCATGTATTAAAATATTAAACGCCACAATATCAGGCTGCACACCTTGATCCAACATATCTTTACACAAGAGTTTACCAAATTATTGTCACAACAAAAACCACAAATCAGGCAACTATACGTGATCACATCTGGGTTGATTGCCTACCTTTCATTTCAAGAAACAGTTCCTTTGCCTTTCCAAGTTATCCTTGTTTGCAGAGGCCATCAATAAGAGCAGTATAACTAACAAGATTAGGCGTCAAAGTAACACCACATTTAGCATCCCCATTAACCATATCTTGGTAACTTGAGAGCTTCGATGGCATGACCACTTGGAAACAATCCGGTAACAAAAGAACCATAAGTAATCAAATCGGGCTTACAACCAAACGTATGGATTTTCTCAAACAGAAAACTCGCCTCCGAAACCCTTCCCTCTACGCACAAACCTTCAATCAAAAAAGTGAAAGTCACATTGTTTGGCCTGAAACCCGCCTTCAGAATCGTTGCAAGAACCGCAAAACCGTCAGATACCCGGCCCATATTGCAAAAGCACTTCGTCAAATTGTTCAAAGAAAACGGATCTCGCGGAAACCCCATCGAATCGAGCCTCTTGTACATCAAAAGAACGTCGCCATAATGCTTTTGTTTAAACAGGGCAGAGAGAAAAGTGTTGAACCGCCGAATAGAAGGGGTGGGTTCCATACAGATCATGAGATCAAAGCATTGACGGGCTTGATCGACAGTGAACTTACCTGATCTACAGCCCTGGAGAAATTTGTCCACTGAACTCTTTTGATGTGAGACATTTGAAGTTGTAGGGTTCTGAGGAGACGAGAATTTACATTTCGAAGCTGCTTTTGCAAAAGAAGGAGAAAGTGAGGTTTTCGAAGCCATTGGAGAGAGCCAATTCGGATCGGCAATCAAGAATTGATGTTGGCAGGGCAGGGCAGGGCTTTAGCCTTCAGCTCGCTGGCAGTAGCTTCGTCTTCGAGAGAAGAAGTGTAAAATGTGAATGGAGTCCAAGGCAAGGCGAAGGGAACAAAAGGAAGGCTGGGTCATTATTGATTTTTGAAAAGATTGGGGAGTCATAGTTATTAGCCAAGTGACGGAGGGTGGTTGGGAATTGTAATTATCCTAGAAATAATGAATAATAAGTTAATCGTTGTGATCATATTGGATAACATGAATAATAAGTTAATCGTTGTGATTATATTAGATAACAGTGAAAACAAATTAATCGTATTAGGTATTTAAATTATTAAATTTTTTTCCTTTGCACTGTAAAATATGGATAATATTTTATAAAGTTTGATGAGGAGGTTCATAGAGTAAATTTAAAATTTTTGAAATTAGGTAAGAGTTGTTTTGAAAAATAGGATGTGTAGAGTATACACAGGGTTCTTATTAGCCCCACCCGTTAAGTTATTATAAGAACAACTTAACTTATTAAATTAAAATTTGTACATTATTTTATAGTAATTTATCTAAAAAAATCAACAATTATTATAAACAAATTATAAGATAATTTATTTTTTCATAAAAATTAGTAACTCTTTTTACTGTTAGATTATTAGATTAGATAAAGTAAATGCTTATTAATTGGGTTTAAATTTTTAAGATATTAATTTTGTGAGATCTGAAAGTATGGATCAATATATGTAATATAACAGTATACTGTAATATAAAATGAATTTACGTGGTTCAGTTATAAAAACCTAAATCCACGGACAGCTTAGAGATGTAATTCACTAAGTTCTTATTTATACAACTTTAAATGCATTTATAGTGCTAAACTTAGATTGTGTTTGTTTCAATCACTTAATACTTTTTAGATCTAAACACTTTTTAAGATTTAATTTATACCACTTAATGGGATGTTTGTTTACTCTTTTAGATACCACTTAAAAAAAGTGGTAATGAAATATTTTATCTTTAATGTGACTTTTTTACCCTTATTAAAATGTAATATATTTATATTATATTTATACAATTCTTTAAAAATTGACTAGTTAATAAAATTAAACTAAAATTCTTTTTCATTTAAATAATTAATATTATATTTTTTACAAACCTTTAAAAAATAAATATTACTAAAATAAAATAAAAATTCTTTTTCATTTAAATAGTTAATATTATATTTCTTACAATCTTTTAAAAATTAAAAATTTAATAAAATTAAATCAAAATTATAAATAATTATAAATAATTATAAATTTAATATTTATTAATTATAAATACAAAACAACTGGAACCCTTAAAAAGGGCCACTCTTCTCGAGCAAATTGGCACATGATTAGGCCACACTCGACATCAAAATCCATGACTTTATAGTTTGATTTCTTTCCTCAGTAAACATATAGCTCTGACCTCAAAAAATATACAACTCAATAAAATTACCTATTTTGTTTTTGGCAGCTCCAACTTATCGAATAATACAAATTGCTTGCCTCAGAAGTTATGATGACCTGACAGCAAGCATAGAAAGCCCTTGTGGATACTGAAACTGAACTGCTCAGGCCATAAAGAACTATTACAACGCTAGAAAAGACTCCGACAGGCCTCGATATCAGATGCTTGGGAATCCCATACATTTTGCCCAGAAGGACTTGAACTTACTACACTCATGGCAGCTTGACCAATCTTTCTTTATCCCTACGCTCCGACTCTTGCTCTGGAGCAGTCATCTGCCTTACTTCTTCTCTCAGTTTGTCAACAACCTCAAAAGCCTCCTGGCAGTTATTCAAGAGGACTCGCTTAAATGTGATTTCTTTGCCACCAGGTTCATCCGAGGGGAATGGGGGTAGTTTCTCATTCAGATCGGAACATAGCTGAGCATACATGGGGCAGAATGTGGGCTCAAGAACAGCCTTATCAAATATTAGAGATATAACCCCCTGTTGTATGAGATCAATGCATTCCATTCACAACTTTGATAAACATAAAAGCACAACACGAATAGAAAAAAACATGTATAAAAGATTTGACCTTTAAGATATCAGCTGATGTGATACCAGAGTCTATGAGTTGACCTTTAAGTAGATCAAATTTCTCAGGGGTTAGCTTATTCAGTATCCTGCAAACCAAACAGAAATAGGATTCAGAAAACAAACACACACTTGGTATGTTTCATAGTTGTCTATTAAATGCAACAAATATGTTTGGATTTACATCAAGAATATGACAACCCTCCAACAAAATGGTTACCTTGTGTATGTGAGGAAACATATGCCAATTAACAAGTAAATGGTTATTTACCCAAAAGACTAATACAACATAATATCACTTCTTCGCATGACCGAGCAACAAACATGTTTACACATCCACATAGTCATATATATTAAGGACCATTCGTAATGGATGTCTTCCTCACAACTATGAAACAAGTACAAATGCCAAATTTTGATAATGGTGAAGCATCAGATTCGGCCAATCCCAAATGCAAGAAATCTAGTTGGAAAAGACTGAAACTCTCGAAAACTCGTAAAATCAAACAACAATGTAAACATAAGTAACTTCTTAATTGGAAACGAAATAAAAATCCAAAACAGAATCTCAAAGGCACGAAATATAGTTGAACTTAAAGAAATCTAAAAGTAATCGCCAATCAAAATCTCAATGGGCTTAGACACACTTGGCTGCTAATACATAACAGAGTACCTAAAACACCTACGTAGACCCAAGAAAAACTGCAAGTCACAAGAAACATTTTCTGCTCAAACACGATAACTCCTACTACTCCACATAGTTATTAGTAATTAAATCTTTTATTGTGGCAATATAGCAAGCAGACAATGCCTTCTTGAGCCTCCACATATTGCTTTAATGAATAATACACTGACACTTAAATCAAATTTACAACTTGAAATCATACAAAATATCAAGTTAAATAATCATGACGTAAACCGCATAAGAGATCCCTAAAGAAAAACTATAAACCTGCATTAATATTGATGCTATTATCTGGGGATAATTCCAAGCTGAAAAATTGACAGTTTGAGCTCTGCTGTAAAATCACCAAGTTCATCATTATTAAAGTTTCAAATTCACAAAAAGCCATCAAAACTTTGTTAAGAAATTCAAAACTTTGTTAAACCGATTTTAATTCTTAAGGGCTTGAACCAATTTATCTTTTTCTTTCTTCAAATTTAAAATAAATAATTCACATACTGGTCTAGAGAGTTTATACAAAACAACCACATTACAGCATGAAGTTTCACCAAAGAAACAAATATTGGGGAGATCAGAACCACAAAATCAAACCCAACTCAGAAACAAACACACAACAAAAATATAAACATAAATAAACTCGATAATCATCATCCACCACTCTCACACATAACAGTAACAATATTTAAGGGAAGAATATTATACCCAAACGATGAGAACAACGACCGAAACAAGTGCAGCACTCTCCGAAACTCTTTTTGTTGCTGTATGCAATTGTGTGCAGAATGAGAATTGAAAGGGAGAGCTTTACGGAGGTGAATTCAACACTATAAAAGACAAAAACAACTTGAAATCCTTAGATTCGGCCCTATAATCAGCGACAAGATCTTGAAATAAACAAAAAAAAAAGCCAAACAGAGACAGAAGCAAATCCACGAATGAAAAAAATGGCCAAAAAATCTATAATAGGAATGTCTTACCAGATTCGGTCGCCAGATCTGTCGTCGGAAAGTTGTTTCAGCACCGGAAGTGGACGAAATGGCCGGATTTGAGGATTAGGGTTCACAAAGGGAGAGGAGATTGAAGCTGAGAATGGCTGCAAGTGAGAAGAGAAGAGGGAAAAAATTATAATTAATTTTATATAGGAGGGTATTTTTTATATTTCATATATTCAGATGTTTTGAATAAGAAAAAAGTGGTATTTTTTTACTTTTTTATTTAGACATATATATCTGAAAATAAGTTACCAGATGCCCAAACAAACGGGTTTAAATTTTTAAACATCTTAATCTTATTCAGATTCATATTTCAGAGGCCCAAACAAACAGGCCCTTACTCTCATACACTAACCTAATCTTTGTAAAATAAAATCCTCTTAAGATCTTAAACTCTAGTAATACTGTCCACTCTCTATTACTGACAACTTAACAACACATTGGTAAGTAATACACAACAACGATGTTTGACGCTAAATTACACAAACGATCAACTTGCAAGTTCTCTTGAGTGAATACTAACTTACACAAACTAACACAAAATTCATGCACGATCATAATCTCTCATACATGAATAAATCTCTCACAAAACATAATCAAAGTAGCATTCCAATTTTGCGTTGTAGCTCTCCTTTATTTTCTGGAAATGCCGTAACACACAGTCACACTGCTTATAAGTTATATGAAATAACATTATATATAGTGTGAAATTCGATTGCCCTTTCTTACCAATATCTTGTAGAATCTCAATCAAACTTAATTGGTAAGAATATGATAATGATCAATAATAGAGGAAGTGATATAAATAAACTCCTAAGTAAATTAGGACATAAATAAAATATACTCCTAAGTGAACTAAAATACTAGAATAATATCCTAATTTAATAAAAGAAATTCAATATGAATCTAATACTTCCTAAAATAAACTTCTAGAAATAGTAAAATAAGAAAGAATATAATCCAATGTTTTAATTACAAGTCTGTCCAAAATAATCATGTGCATGGCAGATGTCAAGGTGTCATATTTGATACGAACAATCAACCTCCTTTTTGGCAACTTGTGATAAAAACATCAAACTGTTTATGAACAATGATCAGCATGTAAAAACAAGTATAAGACAACTGAAAGCAAACATATCACACATAACTGAAAATACCATACCAATGAGAATAACAACTTATCAGTTATAAAGTACATAATAGAATCAGTTATAATAAAAAAGGACTAAAATCAAATAATTTGCAAGTAACATCAAAAATAAATTACTGCAGAAACATCAAAAATAAGTAAACACAAAAAATAGACAATTCAAATATGCATGCAAAAACACAAAACAAATTAGTTCCTGCAAACAAACAAATCAAAGCAAAAATAATGACTCTCCTTTACTTACTCCCCCTGAACTCAAGTAAAGATCAATTCAAAGCAAAGTAAAGTAAACACAAACACATGAAAATCAGAAACCACTCTTCTTCCCCTTGGTTTCAAAACAAGTTCTAAAGACAAAAACGAGTGATGTGAAATCAGTGAAAAGGGCCTGATTTGTGAACAGGCGGTGGAGATGGAATGCCTGGCCTGTTCTTTAATCGGTCAGCTTTGGTTTTGAACCTTTTGCCTATATTGGATGAAGCTGGGTGCTTAGAAATTGCTGGAGTGGCTTGCTATCCTGTTGTATCAGATGAAGAGGCAGTAACTTCTATCATAATCTTGCGAATAGCCTTGTCAAGTTTTTTAGTACTTGTTTTAGTATTGTGAGACAACTCCATAAGTGATTTAGCTGCACGAGCTGATGGAATCTCTTTTGCTGTTGTCTCTGATGCAGGACCTAGTTCATGTGCATCTTCTGCAGAATATGGTAGAGACTGCTATGGTGTAGACACAGGTGGTGCCAGCTCTTCTAAAGTTGGTTTTGCTGGTAATGGTTCATCATGAGTTGGTTCTTCTGAAAATGGTTAAGAAGTTTTCTCTTTAGCTGGCTTCTCTTCAGAGTTCTTCTTGCCTAATTTGACCTTTTTTTGTCTCTTCAGCTCAATGCCTTTTTGATTTCTGCTGTGCATCCTTTTTCTTCTTCTTCTTCTCTGCTATCCTATTTTTCCTAACAACAGTCTGTTCAGCTTGTTCTCTTCTGGCCTAGTCTCATCTGGATCCTCCTCCATGATTTCATCAGTTTCCATAGAAGGATGGTCATCTGTAGTATCTTTGCCATCAATTTTCCTTTCCAATTTTGATTGCTTGGCCTTGATATCCGTAATATCCTACACAATATCATTTAGAGTAATATTAATTAAAGCAAGTTGTTCTTTAACATTACTCATTGGATTTGTCCTCACTCGTCTTGGTTTTGGTTGAGGATTAGGCAAATCAGATTTGCCATACAATCTAGATAGGAAACCTTTCGTGATAGGCTTTGGCAAAATTTCAGAGGTTTCTTTCGAACTCGTAAGAACACCATTTTGAGCTAAAATTCCTTGAATCAAACAAGAAAACACAAGCAAATGATAATCAAATTTGCAATGTGCAATCTGAACTATTATCCTATGTATCCACAAACTGAAATTTATTGGTCTATTGGTGCCCAAACAGAACAGAAATTTCACTTTATCTTTTTTGACTTGATTTTGATGAGTTGAAGGGAACCAATCAAACTGAGCTATCTTATGTAAGACCCTATGCTTCTTAATGAGATTTTTTTAATCAGATCCATCTTTAGAGTTCCATATTATATCATCACGATCTGTTAACTCTTTAAGAACAATCTCTATATCAAAACTGTCATCAACAGAATGCAAACTCCCAATAGGAATATCAAAGAATGTGTTAATCATATTAAGAGAGAATGTAACCAATCTACCTTTACAATACATCTTGTGATAATAAAAGATTTTCGGATTGTCAATTGACTAAAGTATATTGGCATAAAACTCTTGAATGAGAGTCTTAATAGGAGGTAAAAAGTTGTTTACCATTCTGGTCCAATAGATGGACTCAAGAAGCTCACCCAGCCTATAATTTTATTGAAATTAGAAACCTTCATTGGTCTTTCGATCTGTAATTTCCTCTTTGAAGTGTATTTCAGAAAGTTGTTCTTCACGTCAACCCTGATAAACTTGTTAAACTTGGGCTTGATCTTGTCCTTCATTCTCCCAACAGGAACTTTTTCATCATTACTCATCACATGATCAATCGGGACCTCTGCATATTGTTGTTGTGACTGTTGTGATTGCTAACTGTCATAACTGATTTGCTCTAAAAAATCACTAGACAAAGATACACTGAGGTTCTCTCAGACTTAATCGAGGATGCCATGCTTGGGGTTTAATTTGATCTGATATTGCACAAGAGTTTTAGAACAGAGATACATGAGATATATGAGAAAGAGGCAAAGCAAGACGATTTTGATAGAGAACTAAATGATCCTACCTATGTTTGTGATATACTTGGAAAGAAAAAAAAGTCCTATTCCAATTCAGTCTCCAAAAAAAAAATCCAAAATTTAGTTTGTTTTTCCAAGACAAACTTGTTAATAAAATTAATGATATAAATTCAAATTTGATTTTGATTAAAATAAGGAATTCTATAAGATAAAGGATTCGCGCCACTGAAAACTCTCCTCCTTAAACAACATTGTATGATATAAAAAACATAATAGAAAACAATTACAGTTAATATAACAATAATATTTGAACATCATATAAATCATTCTAAGGAAACATATTTCATAGCTGTGTATAATCCATATAATAAAGTTGTTTAACTTTATTTTTCATTCAATTGAGATGTCAAAAATAACATTTTGACATATTCAAGAAAATTAATCACATTGGATTATGAATTAAACACAGTAACTTTCACACAATATAGAGATAGCCATTTTCATTTGAGTTGATGACCTCAACATATTTTTTAGATACCATGATGATACTCTTAATGATAGCTTTCACACATCATATATTAGTAGCCTTCTCTGTATTTTTCATTTTTAACCAATACCTTAATAAAAACATAGTATATATTACAGCTCACACATACTTGATTAGAAAAAAACTTAAGATATTGTGGATATAATTAATATAACTGAAAGCAATGCTTATTCAGAAAACTAACAAATGCCTAAGGCCTTTCTTAAATTCTCAAATCTTGTTACATCTAATGACTTAGTGAACAAGTCAGCCAACTGTTTTAGTGGAGATGTGTTCAATATGTATCACCTTTGACTTTACAAGCTCTCTTATAAAATGGTATCTTATGTCAATGTGTTTTGTTCTAGAATGCTAAACTAGATTTTTAGAAATATTTATAATACTAGTATTATCAAGAGTTATAGGTTCTTGTTCAATACCATATTTACTTAGCATTTGCTTCATCCAAAGTAGTTGTATACAAGAACTCTCTATAACAATGTATTTTGCTTCTGCAGTAGACAAAGAGATGGAATTTTGCTTTTACCTTACAAAGAAACCAAGTTAGTACCAAGGTAAAAACATCCCCCTGGTGTGTTCTTTTTGTCACCTGCATTCTCCGTCCAATCAGCATCACTAAACACTGCAAGATAAGCATTTATTTTTTTAGAAAACCATATCCCATAGTCATAAGTTTCATGAACATATCTGATGATTTTCTTGGCTATTGCCAAGTGAGATTCCTTAGAATTTGCTTAAAATCTTGCACAAAGTACTATACTAAAACATAAATCTGGTCTGCTTGCAGTGAGGTGCAGTAAGCTGCCAATAATGCTTCTATACAAACTTCCATCATTATCCTTTCCTACATCATCTTTGGAAAGTTTCAAGTTAGTACAGATAGGAGTTCTCATCGATTTTGTCTTTTCAAGTTCAAATTTCTTTATAAGATTTTTAGCATATTTTGATTAAGATATAAATATCCCATTATCCATTTGCTTAACCTGCAATCCAAGAAAGAATTTAATTCTCCTACCATGCTCATCTCAAACTCTTCCTGCATCAACTCCATAAACTCATCAGTTTTGTTTTTGTTAGTTAAGCCAAACAAAATATCATCTACATACACTTGAGCAACAATAAAATAACTAGGTGCATGTTTGATAAACAAAATCTTATCAGTGCTACCCTTAGAATAGCCTTTCTTAATCAAAAAATTTGGCAATCTTTCATACCAAACTTTAGGAGCTTGTTTCAAACCATACAAAGTTTTATACAACTTGTACACAAAATTAGGATGTTTAGGATCTCTAAATCCTTTGAATTGTTCAAAAAAAGCTTCTTCATTAAGATATCCATTTAAGAAGGCTATCTTAACATCCATTTGATACAATTTTAAATCAAGCAAATAAGTGATGACAAGTACTAATCTGATAGACTCAAGTTTAGCTACTAGTGCAAGGGTTTCATCAAAGTCTATGCCTTCTACTTGTGTGTAACCTTATGCCACACACCTAGCTTTATTTCTAACTACTTTTCCATTGCTCATCAGTTTTATTTTTAAATATCCACTTAATTCCAATGACATTTGTATTTTGTGGCCTAGGAATTAATTCTCAAACTTTATTTCTTTTAAATTGATTAAGTTCATCTTGCATAGCCTGAATCCTAACATCCTCTTTTAAAGCTTCTTTCACATTTTTAGGCTCAATTGATGAAACATAACAAGCAAATGTTACCTAATTTCTTACCTTGCTTTTGGTCTTTATCATTCCTTCTAGAATTCCAATTATTGAGCTGGTTAGATGTGCCTTTTGTATCTAAGAAGATAGATTTTTTCTTTCATTATCATTTTTCATTAAGTTTCTGTCCAAATCTGTGCTGTCAGATGTTATTGTTGTGTCTGGTATAATAGTCTTTGTTTCCTCTTTCATAACAGAATCTTCCTTGCTTTTACTGTTGTCTGGTGCTGAACTTTTTGTATTTTCTATAAGACTAGTTATGCTTTCTTCATGAGAGTACTTTGTATAATCCTTAAGATCATCGAACACTATATTTGCTGACTCCATTATAGTCTCAATTCGAAGATTATAAACTCGAAATGCCTTACTGTTCAGTGCATATCCCATAAAGACTCATTCATCACTTTTAAGATCGAATTTACCTAACGGCTCTCTGTCATTTAAGATGTAACACCTGCATCCAAAAATATGAAAATACTTCAAGTTAGGTTTTCTTCCTTTTAAAATCTCATAAGGGGTTTGGTTAGTGCCAGGTCTTAGAAAAACTCTATTTGAAATATAACAAGCAATGCTAATTCCTTCAGCCCATAGCCTTTTGGTCAACTTATTGCTATTGAGCATCACTCTAGCCATCTCTTGAAGTGTCTTGTTCTTTCTCTCTATAACACCATTTTATTCAAGTGTTTTGGGGGCTAAAAATTCATGTGCAATTCCATGGTATTTGCAAAAATCAACATAGCTAACATTTTCAAACTCCTTTTCATAGTCACTCCTTATCCTCACTATCCTGTCTATGTTCATGTTTTGCTTATTTTCAAGCTTAACATAGATTCCTTTCTCTAATAAAATCAACCTAAGTACATTTAGAGAAATCATCAACACAAACAAATACATATCTCTTATCAGAAATGTTTTCAATATGCATAGGACCTATGAGATCTATGTGAAGCAAATCAAGTATTTTAGATGTGCTAAAATGTGACAGAGACTTATGTGCTCCTCTAATTTGTTTTCCCAATTGACATGGTCCACATATCTTATCAGATTTATCATTAAATTTAGGAACACCTCTAACAGGACCTAACTTTGTTAATTTAAGCAAGTCTTTGTAATTTAAATGTCCTAACTTTTGATGCAATAATTACAAATATAATATCTTAGTATGAAATGCATTTGTTAACAAGAAACAATTATCCGAAGATCTATTTCCTTCTAAAATGCATTTTCCAACATCATTTAAAACCATGCATTTGTTATGAGTAGAGTTAACAACATGCCAATTATCACATATTTGACTAATGCTAATTAGATTAGGTTTCAATCCATGAACAAGCAAAACATTTTGAAATTCATGTAGGCTTTTAACATTTAAAGTGCCTTTACCGATTACCTTGCTCTTTGCACCATCACCATATGTGACATTTCCTTCCCTGCATGACTCAAAATTTTTCAAAAAATTCTTATTTTCGGTCATGTGCCTGGAGCAACCACTGTTAAAATACCAAATGTCATTAGAAGAATCATTAAATGCAGTAAGAGCAATAATTACAAGCTGTTCTGTCTTTCTTAACCCACTACTGTCGTCTGTTAGGTAACTACTTGAATTGTTTTGACCTTTCATGCAAAAGACTCAATAATTTAAAACATATAAGTCCGATATGCCCTTTGACACCACAAAAATAACATGTTGGAACAAATCTTCTTCCCTTTTTAGGACTAGATTTAAAAGAACTCAAAGGAGACATAAAAACATCATTACTTTTTGAACTAGGACTTGACCTTTTAAAACTTGGTTCAAAAATGTTACTTGATGTTGAAGCTTTTGCAAACATAGTATTCAATAAAGATGCAATGTTACCTTCTAAATAACCTAAGCCATGTTTGTTGGAACTGTCTCTTCAAAGGCTCAAAACCTGATCAAGTTTTGTAGACCCAATTCTGACTTGATCAACACATCTTCTACTTTCAAGGTAGACTATAGTTCACTGATGCAGTTTTCAGCAAAGGCTTTCTCACATTTCAGCTTTCTTCTTCAAAGTTATGATTTCCTCTTTTTGATTTAGCCATTCAGTCTAAAGTGCATTGTAGGTTTCTTATAACTCCTCACGATATTTAGGATCATTTTCTACATTTGAATGGTCATCATCAGTTCTACTGCAATTTTCGGTTATGTTGGACATAACATATTTCCTTTTATCAGCTGTAGATGTTGTGAATGCAACAATGTTGTTCATGCATTCTTCATCATCTAAATCAGTCTCTGAATCATCACTCTATTTAGTTGATATTCCTTTGTTCTTCTTCTTTTTTAGATTAGCACATTCAGATTGAATATGCCCATAACCAAAATATTTATGGCATTGAATCTGCCCTTTCCTGTCAGGTTATTTTGGACTCTTCTTGTCATTCTCTTTGCTAATTAAATTTTTTGAATTTTTCATCACTTGAGCTTGACACCTTTCCAGGATTCTTTTTCCTAAAATTTTTCTTCATGAACTTAACATAGTTCTTGGTTAGAAAAGCAATCTGTTTTGAATCAATTTCATCAAACTCATCATTACTTTCATCGTTAGATTTTTCAGTTTTAATAGTGAATGTAATGCTTTTACATTTTTGCTTCCTAGTATTATGATTAATCTCAAAATTCTGAAGAATGTCAACAAGTTCATCAACCCTCATCTCATTAATGTTTTTTACTTCTTCAATGCTAGATATTTTTGGTTGAAATTTATCAGAAACAGATCGAATGATTTTACTAGCAATTTCTGCATCTGAAAATGTTCTACCAAGCATATATGCAGAATTTGTAATATGACAAACTTTGAATAAAAATTAGATATTGACTCACCTGTTAGCCCTAAGGCTACATGATAATTTTGATGATAACAATACACATTGATTAATTGAGATTTACTAACATGTTTATTTATGTGCAAGAGTAAGATCATTGAAATAATTTTAAAATCAAGAAGAGGCTTATTAAAATGAAGTGTTGAAGCTAAGGAGAAGACTACATATTAAAGGCACCAAAGTTTAAGAACAAGGATTGACTCAAGGAATGTGACACATGAGTAATGTTTAATCAATTGGTCATATATATATCTACAAATATCAAAATGACGTGATTCTTGAGCCTTTGGAAAGCTTACTCAATTTATAACATTTCATATGTTTTAATGAAATTCAAATTTCAAGTGCAAGGTTGTCCAAATCATCATGCAAGTTGAAAGACAAATGGAAGCAGCTGACATGAGCACTGAATACTCCTTTGGACATATCTTGAGCTAAAAAAAATCAAAATGACTTGATTCTTATGGCATTGGAAAGATGACTTAATGAAGAACATTTCATATATTTTGAAAAAATTCAAATTTCAAACAGAAGGCCGACATAATTGACATGCAATTCGGTGGACTGACACAAAGAAGAAAAATCAACTCACATGAGCACTAAATGGTGTTTTGGCCATATCTTAAGATAGAGATATCCAAATGCTTTGATTCTTAATGTTTTGGAAATTTTATTCAAATATGCAGATCTTTTATGTTTTGAAGAATTCAAATTTCAAACGGAAGGCTGACAGAATTATCATTCAATTTGGTAGACTGACACAAGAAAGAAAAATCAAGTCACATGAGCACCGAATGGTGTTTTGGCCATATCTTGAGCTACAGATATCCAAATGACTTGATTCTTAATGCGTTGGAAAGCTTATTCAAATGTGCAAATCTTTTATGTTTTGCATATTTTCAAATTTCAAACGGAACATTGAAAAAAATGGAAGACAAGATTACGGTTTTTATGGTGGGCAGAAAATTTGGAGTTGGTGTCTTCACTTGATTAAGTTCATCTCATTTGCCTATAAAAGGAGCCATTCTCCCATGCATTCAACAAGGGCAAGAGAAGCATTTTATCAAGCAAAAATTAAGAGAAATATCAAGTCTAGAGAGTTTTATATTCTTTATCTACTCTTTGAAGAGAGTTGTATTTTTGTTGTAAAAATTATCCTTGTTCTTGTATTGTGGTGAGAGTGAGATATTCTTGTAAAGGATAATAGTTATCCTTGAGAGAACTCTTGTTGTGTGTTATCAAGAGTTGAAGGAAGTTGCTTGGTGAGGTTGTTCATCAAGAAGAACTCTTGGTGTGGTGTTATCAAGAGTTGAAGGAAGTTGCCTTGGTGAGGTTGTTCATCAAGAAGAACTCTTGGTTTGGTGTTATCAAGAGTTGAAGGAAGTTGCCTTGGTGAGGTTGTTCATCAAGAAGAACTCTTGGTGTGGTGTTATCAAGAGTTGGAAGAAAAGTCTTGGTGAGGTTGTTCATCAAGCAAGTTGTAAAGATTTCTACAACTTAGTGGAAAGCTTAGCTCGTGGAGCTAGGAGCCCGTGGACATAGGCAAGGTTTGCCGAACCATGTAAATCGAGTTTGCACTCTCTCTATCCCTTTTCTCTTTACATTTACTTGCACTTGTGATTGTTCAATATTGTTATGCTCTTGATTGCATCTTGGATAACTTATATTTTCATCTTCTTCACCTTCATTCTCAAAGAAAGAGTAAACTAATTTTGATCTTTCAAGAAAAGTTTTACAAATCCGTTTTGATAAATAAAAACCCAATTCACCTCCCCTCTTGGGTTGCCATACCTGGGTCAACAAGTGGTATCAGAGCAAGGTTGCTCAATTTTTTAAATCTTAATCGATTTTTGAGCTATGACAACTTTTAATTCAACTTCATATGTTGAGGGACGTTCTATCTCTAGACCTCCATTTTTTAATGGAAGTGATTACTCTTATTGGAAAACTAGAATGAGTATTTTCTTGAAATCTTTTGATTATGATTTGTGGTCTATTATTTTGGAAGGATCTTTTGTTCCTACCAAAATTGAAAATGGGGAATGCATGCTTAAAGAACCTAAAGAGTTTAGTGAAGATGATAAAAAGAAATTGAGTTTGAATGCTAAAGCTATGAATGTGTTGTATTGTGCTCTATATAGAAATTAGTTTAATAGAATATCTACTTGTTCTACGGCACAAGAAATATGGCACACACTTGAAGTAACTCATGAAGGAACCAGTCAAGTTAAAGAATCCAAAATTAGTATGCTAGTTCATAGTTATGAGCTTTTTAAGATGAAATCGGATGAATCAATTTCTGAAATGTTTACTAAATTTACGGATATTATTAATAGTTTGAAATCTCTTGGTAAATCTTATTCTAATGTTGAAATGGTGAGAAAGATTCTTAGTGTCTACCAAAATCTTGGGAGCCAAAGGTGACGGCAATTCAAGAAGCAAAGGACCTCACCAAACTACCATTAGAAGAACTTATGGGTTCTCTCGTGACTCATGAAATCACCTTTAAGGAGAATGAAGAAGATTTCAAGAAAAAGAAAAATATCGCTTTCAAATCTTCAACAAAAGAAGATGATTAGTCCGACGATGAAAGAGACGATGAAGATCTTGCATTCATCACAAGAAAGCTAAAAAGGATGATTAGAAGAAACCAAGGATTCAAGAAGAATTCTAGAAGGGAGTGCAAAGGGCAAAGCTCAAAGCAAGATAAGAACAATGATCAAGTCATTTGCTATGAGTGCAAGAAACTGGGACATGTAAAGATGGATTGTCCTTACTTCAAGAGTCAAAACAAGAAATCCAAAGCAATGAAAGCCACAAATTGGGATGACAGTGAAGCTAGCTCCACCGAAGAAGGAGATTGCGAAGTGGCAAACATGTGCTTCATGGTTTTAAGTGAAGATGAGGTAAGTATTCTAAATTATGATCCTAAACTTTCATATGATGAATTTACTTGAAGCATTCCAAAATTTACATGTGCAAGTTGAATAAGCAAGAATTCAAAAATTAATGCTTTCAAAAGAAGTCAAAAATCATGTTTCTCAATTAGAAGACGGTGTAGAAATAAATTAAGCTTTAGAAAATGAAAATGGAAATTTAAAGCAAAAAGATTTTTGAAAGTTTGGAAGTAAATAATTTATTAAAAACTGGAAAATACACAATTTTAAAAACAAAAGGATTTTTGATAAATTGGAGAAACAATGCTAATTTGAAAAAGGAAAATAATGACTTAAGAATATTGTTGATAGTTTTACAAAAAGCACAAAAAATTTGAATTCTATGTTACAAAACCAAAGGTGTGTTTTTGATAAAAGAGGTTTAGGATATAAAACTCATAAAAATCAAAAGTATTTTAAAAATTATTTTGCTCATGCATCTTCTAGAAATAATCCTAATCATTTCTGTACTTATTGTGGAAGAAAAGGACACAAAGTGCATTCTTGCTATATTAAGAGAAATCCTAATTTGAAACAAATATGGGTTCCAAAAAGTACTATAACTAACCCCCAAGGACCAAGAACTTTTGGGTACCAAAAAATTACTCCTTGAATGTTGATTGTAGAGACAAAGTGGCAAACACAAGTGGTACTTAGATAGTGGATGCTCAAGGCATATGACCGAGATGCCTCCAAGTTCTCAAGATTAATCATGAATAATGAGGATATTTGACATTCGTGATAATGCCAAAGGAAGGGTAATGGACATGGTGATATTGTACCCTTCTTCCCTATTATTAAAGATGTTTTGCTTGTTCATGGTTTAAAACATGATTTAATTAGCATAGTCCATGTGTGATAAGGGATATTTTGTTCCTTTTGAGCCTAATAGATGTGTGGATTAAGGTGTTAGTAACATAAGAAGTTTTTGTTTGTATAGAATGTGGTAATATGTTTATACAATTGATATTGATGTTAATGATCATGTAGAAAATTGTTTCATTGTTGAATCATGATTGCTTGGTCATGCATAGAAGGTTAGGTCATGCTAGCATGGACACAATTTCAAAAATTTTCTAAAAATGATTTAGTTGATGGTCTTCCAAAAATAAAAATTTGAAAAGGATAAGATTTGTGATGCTTGTCAATTTGGAAAACAAGTGAGAACTTCTTTTAAACAAAAGAAATTTATTTCAACAAATAAACCTCTATAATTACTTCATTTGGATTTATTTGGACCATCAAGAACTCAAAGCCTTGGTGGAAAGTATTATGTTTTTGTTATTGTGGATAATTATTCAAGATTCACTTGGATATTATTCTTGAATACTAAAAATGAGGCCATACAAGCTTTTTCAAAATTTGCAAAAAAAGTCCAAAATCAAAAAGGGTATTCTATTGTGTCCATTAGGATTGATCATGGTGGTGAAGTAGACAATGTTGCATTTGAAAATATTTGTGATGAAAATGGTTTTGAACATAAATTTTCTTCACCTAGAACTCCACAACAAAATGGTGTTGTTGAGAGGAAAAATAGGACTATCCAAGAAATGGCTAGGACCATGTTACTTGAAAATAATTTTCCAAAATATTTTTGGGCCCGAAGTCGTTAATACCGCATGCTTTAAAATCAATAGAGTCCATATTAGAGCTTTAATAAAGAAAACTCCTTATGAACTTTGGAAAGGAAGAAAACCCAACATTGGATTTTTTAAAGTTTTTGGATGTAATTGTTTTATTTTAAACACTAAGGATAACCTTGGAAAATTTGATGCAAAAGCCGATGTTGGAATTTTTGTGGGCTACTCCAACCATAGTAAAGCATATAGAGGTTTTAATAAAAAGACTCTTACTATTGAAGAATCTATGCATGTTGAATTTGATGAAACTAATGTGATTTCTTCAAGGAATTTAGATGATGATATTGTTGAAGTAGAAAGGCAAATCAAGGAATCAAGGCTTGATGAAAAGAGTCAAGATGATTTACAACTTCAACAAGAAA
>SNVD02014113.1:0-90273 GCA_013180625.2 Boswellia sacra | reverse complement strand
TTCTCCTAGTATCACTTTTGACTTCATTTTTGTCTATTTTTGCAGTGTCAAACATGTATGTTACATTTTCCTTCACAGAAACTACGCTGTCTGGTGTAACAGCTTCTTCAATTTCTCCACTATCTTGATTGGAGTTTTCTACTGATTCTGTCAAGTGCATGATTCCTTCTTCATAGGAATGATCTGAATAGTCATCCAAATCATTAAAAAAAAAAACCATGGGCTAAAATCCATGATTGTTTCTCATCTCATATTATATACTCTATTGCCTTGCTGTTTAGTTCGTAGCCTATGAATACTCCTATATTATTCTTAGAGTCAAATTTTTCCAATTGTTCTCTGTCCTTCATAATGTAGCACCCTTAACCAAAGACATGAAAATACTTTAGATTAGGCTTTATGCCTTTCAAAATCTCATATGGAGTTTGCGTAGTTCCAGGTATAAGAAAAACTCTATTAAAAATGTAGCAAGCTATACTAATTACTTATGCCCAAAGTCTCTTTGTCAATTTCTTGCTAGTAAGCATCACCTTAGCCATTTCTTGAAGGGTTCTGTTCTTCCTTTCAACAACATCATGTTGCTATAGTGTTTTGGCAACTGAGAACTCATGTGCAATTCCATGAAATCTACAAAATTCAGCATAATCAACATTCTCAAATTCTTTACTATGATCACTCCTTATACTTACAATTCTTCTAATGTTTTAATTCCTTTTAGTTTCCAGCCTGACATATAAGGCTCTGTTCTTTCTTGTTTCCTAAATGCCATTTTCCATTTTCGGAGTACAAAATTCTTGCAAAACGTGTTCTTTTCTGTTTTTGTAATATGTTTTCACAAAACATTGTTTTTAACATTTTCAGAGTTCAAATTCATCACTCACTAACCCTTCTCTCTTTGTTTTCATCTTCTATTTTCTTCTTCTCTCTCCATTTTATATTTTTGTTTCCAAAATTTGATGTCAATGATTCATTTTCAAACACATATCTTGTTTTTGTTTTCAAAATTTCAGCTCAAGAATTCATTTCCAAAAACATATTCTTAAAACCATTTCCAAATTTGCATTTTACGAATTCATTTCCAAATGCATATCCTTCACTTAAAATACATTCTCTAAATCATAGAAATTCAATTTTCAAATCATTTTGGAAACAAAAACACATGAAACAAAAAAGAACACAGTGTAAATTTCTAAAAACATTAAAAACACCAGGTGTTTCCCATAAGAAATCAACCCAAGTGAATCTTAGGTAATCATCTACACACACAAACATATATTTCTTACCTACAATACTTTCAACCTACATGAAACCCATCAAATCCATGTGAAGAAATTCTAGAATCTTAGATGTGCTTAAATAAGTCTTAGAGTTATGTGCCTCTGATATGTTTTCCCTTTTCACAAAAGCCATAAATTCCTTTAGGTTCATTAGTCAGTTGAGGGGCTCTCTTCACAACACCTATTTTAGATAGCTTAACTAAATCCTTATAGTTTAAGTGTCCTAATTTCTAATGCCAAAGCTCTGAGTTGTTCATTTTAGCACTAATTGATTTTAGATTAGATACATATAACAGTTATTAGAAGATCTGTTTCTTTCTAAAATGCAATTACCTTTTGAATCTAAAACATTACATTTTGCTTGTGTGAAGTATATTGTGTATTCATCATCACAGATTTGTTATATGCTGATCAGATTTGCTTTAAGACTTTTTACATATAGTACATCTTTGAGTTCAAGTAATCCATTCGCATTTAAAGTACCTTTACTTGCAACCTTACCTTACGTACCATCGCCAAATGTAACTGAGCTTCATGACATGGTTTCAAGTTTTTAAGAAACTTGTTATCACCTGTCTGTACATGGAACAACCATAATCAACTGCCAAAGTTTATCAATAGAAACATGTAATGCACTTAAGCAACATTTCAATTATGTCCTTTTTCATTACCTATTACATGTTTGATTTTTGTGGTTTGCTATACATCTTAGCATTTCTTTTTAATAGGTTATGCAGTTTAAAGCACTTAGTTCTTATGTGACCTTTCACACCACAAACGTGACAAATAAGGATAAATTATGTTAGCTTGGTATTGACAGTCTTACCTATTATAGATGTGTTCTTAATAATCTTACCAGTTGCAGCAATGTGTTTGTTACCTATAAAGGTATTGATATTAAAATCTGCGAAGGGTATTGAGGATACTTTCACAAATACTGTCTTGTCATTTGATTTGTGACTATATTGCTCATATCCAAGACCACTCCTATCTGAACTGTTCTTTCCTTAACTTAAAATTTAATCAAGCTTTGCTAACCCAATCTGAAATTGGTTGATGCATTTCTTTGCCTTATCAAGTTCTACAGTGAACTTTTCAATACGTTTTAACTTGGTTTTTACTAAAACCTCCAGTTCCTTCTTCCGTTGCAAATGTCTAATTGCTTTCTTGACCCTGAGTAACATCTAAATGGTCTTCAATAAATTCAAAATTTCCTTCTAGCTCAACAACAAATTCTTCCAATCTTTCTTTATATCTTTCACCCTTTTTTTCTAGAATTTCTTCTCATCAACGAGAACTTTTACTGCTTGCTGCAACCTCTTGATTTTAATCTTGTTGTCTTCCCATTCTTTGTAAAACTTATTATAAACTTCTTGATGTTGTTCATAGTAAGCAGCATCATACACAACATCATTATTTTCTGCAAATTTTGAGTTTTTGGTTTCTATAGACTCTATGACTTCATCTATGATAGAATTCTTTGTATGCACAGTTTTGCATGTAAATGCTATAAAACCAGTCAATTTATCTTGATCAGTAGATTCACTGTCTGAATCTTTGTTAGTCCAGCTTGACATGAACCTTTTGGCCTTTTTCTTCAAATTGGCACACTCAAATTTGATGTGACCATACCCAGAACACTTATAGCACGACACTTTATTCTTCTTCTCATCATCTTTTGAGAACATTTTGAAATTAGGTGTATTACTTAACTTCTGAAGCTAAAGCTTGTTCTGATTTTTTTTTTTTTTTTTTGCTGAAGTTCTTCTTTAGAAACTTAGCATAGTTCCTGACCATGTAAGCAATTTGTGTGTCTTCAATTGTGTCACTCGTAGTATCTTCATCATCAGAATGTGTTACGGTAGTTGTAAAGGCTTTGTTTTTGCCTTTTCTTTTGTTTTTCAAATTCATCTAGAATGTTTGCAAAAAGCCTAACAACTCAGCAATGTGCATCTCATCCACATTCTTTGTCTCCTCAATTGCAATCACCTTGGCCTGAAACTTATCTGATAAGGACCTTAAGATCTTTCCGATAATTTTTGAGTTAGGAAAATGAGCTTCTAATAATGTAAATGCACAAGTAATGTCACACAACCTTCAATAAAAACCTGAAATAGTTTCTTCCTCATGCATGGTAATATTCTCAAATTTAGATGCAAGCATGTTTATCTTGGTTCTTTTTATAAAATCTGTTCCTTCATTTTTCATTTCAAGTAAGTCCCAAGCCTGTTTAGCACTATTATAGGATAAAAGTAAACTAAATTGATTAACACTTAATGCATTGAAGACATCGTTCATTACTTTTGAATTCTGATTTACGGATGAAAATTTTGTTTGAGTCCATGCTGACTTTGGCTTTACTAAAGATTCTCCAGCTTCATTCATTTAAGTTGGTGGCATCTAGTCTCAACACTTGATGCGTTTGAAACTAGCAAGTATACTAGTCGCACAAGTAATAAAGTGATAAGTAGATATCGTTCCCACAAGGATTGATTCTAATTGAATTTGTTATTTTTCAGCAATAATAAACTAAACAGGGGGAGTTTTGTTGATTGATTAACTAAACTTAATACGAAAGCAAATGAAGAATAACACAAAGCAAAGTTAAATGGATTGAAAAATCAATGAGGGACACTTGGTTAAGAGTTCATTCTCTGCCACAAGATATGAATTTGTGAATTAACCTAGAATTGTAATCCAATTACAGCATTGAAGTAATCAACCGTAGATAACAACAAGCTCTGTTATCCCAATCTTTCCTTACTTTGTTGTTAAATAAAACAAGCTCTTTATTTAATCTCTATCCATTAAACAACCTAGAACAAGCTCTCTGAGTTTAATTCAATGGAAGCATTACGATGAGAAAGATAGGTTGATCTAAGCAGTAATCACACAAGTTTAGATTATTTAACCTAGGTTGTATTTTCTAATTGCAATCTCTGATCACAATCTTGCTACTAATGATTGGAAATTCATGACAATTACGGATCAAGATTTCTAATCTAGCAATAGACAACAAAAGATTATATTCAGTTGGCCATTCCAAATACAATCAGTAAGCAATCATAAGCATTAGATATGGGAAAATACAAGCAACTTCAATTAGAGAATGGGATAACAATTTCTTACACAATCAACTCACAAAATCCATATCAAGGGCTTTGAAATCACCCTCAACCAATTCAGATTTAGTTACACATATTCAATCAGAATAACAAATACAATACAGAGAAATTCCAGAATTGAAAAGGAAAGAAAGAACTGAGCAAATTCTTTGAAAATCTTCTTTGTAGATGAATCTTCTTGGAATTGTAGTTCCTCCTATTTCAAAATCTTCTTTCTCCTTCAAGAACTCCAAGGGATGAGAGAAATCCAGAAATGCAGCCTCCTCCCACGTTTTCCCCTCTTCAAGTTATCAAAATAAAACCCTAAAATGTGTTTAAATACTCTGCTACAGTAACTTGCTACAGTACCCGTATTTAATAACATGCTACAGTGATATATGGAATTACAAATATACACTTCTCATACCATTTTTATCACAACTTTCGGTACACTACATAAATTCCTGAACCGTAAATTTCTCCAGAAAATAGACTTCGAGAGCTTTTCAATGGTATATAGCATGTTATCCGGTTAATTGTATATCGATACAATCAACTTCAAGAAATTGGTTGACTAGTAGAGGTGAAAATGAAGGGTTTTTATCCAATTTTGTGTAAGTTCCTCCAAAACTCCTACAAACATCAAAAACCACACAAAAACATAAAAATACCAAGGAATATAACAAAGAAACATGGACGAATTGATATGAAAATGATATATAAATAGACACTTATCAACACTATGCCATACCCTTTCATCATTGGATCTAAGGAAGTACATCATTCTTGCTTTTTAGTATATGTAGTTGTCTTCATCAAGAGCAAATGGTTGATTGATTGGTGTTTTATTCCTTGGTAAATCCATTTCTTGAAAACAAATTCAGGATCTACACAGATTCGTTAGTGCTTCTACTTTGATGCCAATCGAAAATTTTGAAGATGATGGATCTATCATGATATATAAGACAGAAGCAACCATAAATACTATAATAGAATTGTAAAAGCTGCATAACAATTTTACGTGGTTTGGTTTATCAAATAAACCTACATCCACGGGCAGTATGAACTGCAATCCACTATGTAGTATATTGGTTTACAAGACATAGAAGACTTTTATAGTGATTTGAGTCCACTAACATATTTCGTATAAAGCTACTCATCCTTAAGACCTGCACTAGTGATTCAACTCATCTTTCATTGCATTCATACAATCTATTAAACAGACCTTCACAGAAAAACCGTAAATAAGCTGTTTGAATAACCAAACATACATAGATGGATTCCAATTAAACTCTCAACCAAATCGTTCAAGTCTTTCTTCCAAGTCATACAATCAAAATCGTATTTGCTTCCTTTATACACAATCTAGACTTGTAGATAGCTTCCAACTGTTTGCTGCACTTATCACATTAGTTTGATAAGAATTAGAGTTTAGATAAAATACCATATAAGATAATCCTAGATAAATATGAATAATAAAACTAAGTGATTATCTCAAACTAGGCTTTTATCACAAGATGTCAAAATAAAATAAAACACATTAGCAATGTGCCATGTCATTAGTATGCCATATAGGCATGTAAGAGCTAACAACATCATTAATTATAATTTTTACTGTATTTTTTGCCTAATTAATTGATATCTCGTTGATGAACACTTAAATATGCATGTTTAATAAGAGTTTAGTTCATCATATTGCATTAATAGTGTCATTAAATTCCTCAATTTAAGCATATTTGTAGCATTTGCATCTTTGGAATTAATTTCTCTTAATTTTGGTTTTGTTACAGGTTCGGTAAAATAGGCATAACTCTCTATTTATAGATCAGAATGATACAATTCTTAATGTTTTGGAAATCTGATTTAATGTCTACAAGATTGTATTTCACAAGCATCATCAAATTCGGGCTCTTAGTGGACCAAAATTGGGCTTGAAGTGAACCCATCTACAGTCTCGGCCCAGTCTGACCAGGCCTTAGTATTTGGACAGTATCTCTCAAAATACGTATCCAAATTGTGCAAATAAATATGTTCTAGAAAGCTGAGAGATATATCTACAACTTTCATGAAGACATGTGATTAAAATTCACAGCATTTCGATGTCAAAATTGATGGTCAAAGTCGGTGCCTAATGATCCCAATTGTCAAAGATATTTACAACTAATATTTGACAATTATGCCTTGTAATTTGACAAGTTTGCCCCTGGATGTATCTATAAATAGAGGTGCCTTGTGACCCATGAGGGCATCTTGGCCTTGGCTGGAACATTTTGGCTTTGGCTAGGATCTTGTATTGTGTTTGTGTGTTTATGTTATTAATGAATTTCCTTTTTCTTACATTTTATTTTCTTTCTATTATAATTTTCTTCTAATTTCTCTTTTGCTAAGGTGAAAGGGTGAAACCCTTGATATGAGAATAAGGATTCTCTAACCCAATATTTGCTTAATAATCTTAATCTTATGATATTTATTCAATATAATTTATATTTAATTTCTTAATCAATCTTGACACCACTCGTAAAGTGGAGGTCTTGATCCATTGTCGACAATCCTTGGCACTTCAAATGCTTGGATCCTTTCTAGATGATGTATGGTTCTTCCTTACCGACACGAATCTAGTTAGGAACATTGATTTGTTGTAGACATATGATGATTAGCACATTGGATGCTTGAACCCATTTACAAGAAGTGGTATAAATATTGGTAATGAAACAAATATAATTCATATAACTAAAATGGGTTAATTATCCTTATTTGAAATATCAAGGGCGGATCCCCTAACCTTAGCCTTCATTGTATTGTGTTAATTCCTCTTGTATTTTAATTATTCTATTGTTTATGAACTTTTTATTTTATTTACGATGGTAGGTTCTACCACCTTATGAAATTGTTCTTTAATTTACTATGGTTGGTTATACCACCTATTTCCATGGATGGTTTTACCTCCTCTTGCTTTTGTTTTATATTTGAATGGTCGGTAATACCACCTACCATCTTACATACTTGTTGATATTATCATGTCACCTCTTTGAATCATCCATATCACATTTGTTTAGCTTATAATTTGTAACGCTTAAATTCCCTTCCTCGTGGATCGACCCCGGTCTCACCGGGTTTTATTACTTCGACACTCCTATACTTGGGAGACAATCCTTTTTCGGATGTGTCAAGTATTTGGCGCCGTTGCCGGGGAAGGTAAAAATTGGCGTGCAAAATTGTAAGTATTCTCTTTTCTCATCTTAGATCTAAATTTTTTATTTTTTTGAGTGTTCATCTTTTCCTCTCTTTTCTTCTCTCTTTCTTGCATGAAAATTTGGTCACGAACATCTAGTGGTAGACTTGTTAGAAAAACATCATCTTTCTTAGAAAACATGGTCGACAATCATGAGGAAATATTCACGGATGAAGGGGACAACCGTTCGCAACAAAATGATCAAAACTAACGAAGAACCCTCAGAGACTACATGAATCCGGTAAGGACTAGTGCACCATCTTGTGTAGTTTCTCCTCCAAATTCAATCCATTTCAATTTCAAACCAAGTTTTGTTCAACTTCTACCCACTTTTCATGGCCTTGACATGGAGAACCCATATTCGCACTTGAAACTCTTTGAAGAGGTATGTAGCTCCTACATGACCCAAATTGTAGCATAAACACCATGAGATTAAAGCTTTTTCCTTTTTCTTTAAAAGATAAAGCTAGAACATGGCTACAAAATTTGAGGTCGAATTCCATCAGTTCATGGGATGAGAGGAAACAACAATTTTTGAAAAAATTTTTTCCTACCCATAGAACAAATTCTCTTAAAAGACAAATTTCTGATTTCTCTCGAAAACAAGGGGAAACCCTTTACCAATGTTGGGATAGGTATAAAGAACTACTTAATACCTGTCCTCACCATGGGTTTGAAACTTGGAGAATAGTTGCACACTTCTATGAAGGGTTAACACCTCAAGATAGGCAATTAGTGGAATTAATGTGTAATGGAGAATTTAAAGAAAAAGACCTGAGGAAGCACTTGACTTCCTAGATTCCCTGACAGAAAAGGCACAAAATTGGGACACTGCTGGCACCTATGAGGTACCAAGCAAGGCCCAAACCTCGACATCCAATAGAGGTATTTACAACCTTAGGGAAGACCATGATCTTCAAGCCAAATTCGCATCCCTAGCTAGAAAAGTCGAGGCTTTAGAGATGAAAAAGAGTGGTCAATTGAAATCTATTCAAGAAAATGTCTGTAACATCTGTGATGACAATGACCATTCTACTGATGATTGCCCAACTTTGACTGCCTTTAGGGAATGTCTCCATGAAGAAGCCAATGCCTTGAACACTTTCAAAAGGCCAAATCACAATCCATATTCACAAACCTACAATCCTGGTTGGAGAAATCATCCAAATTTTAGCTGGAAAAATGAAAATCATGCACAATCTTCACAAGTCCCTTTTCAAACACGACAAAATTTTCAAAATTCTCATGATCATGCATATGCTCCTCCTCCTAGGAATGACTTTGAAGAAACATTGCATTCATTCATTACAAAGCAAGAGACTTTCAATAGTTAAACTGCTCAAACACTAGCAACTTTGTCAGAAACTCTTGCAAAATTTGCATCTACATTTAGCATCCAAGAGAAGGGAAAATTTCCTTCTCAAACATGACAAAACCCCAAAGATCAATCTAACTCAAATGCAGGGAGTTCAAATAATCATTATTTTGACCAAGCTAAGTTAGTCATGACCCTTCGCAATGGTATGGTTGTTGAAAAACATATTCCTAACCCTTGTGAGAAAGAAGAAGAATCGATCTCTAAAGGGCAAGAAGAGGTTGCCAAACCAACACCTAGCGAAGAGGAAACCAAATCCTCATCTGTGCCTCCATTTCCTCAAGCATTAGCCACACAAAAGAAGACAACTCATAATTCTGAAATCTTTGAAATTTTCAAACAGGTAAAAGTCAACATTCCCTTGCTTGATGTGATCAAACAGGTACCTTCTTATGCAAAGTTTTTGAAAGTCTTGTGCACTGTGAAAAGAAAAATAAATGTGAAAAAGAAGGCCTTTCTAGCCGAGCAAGTAAGTGCTATTCTTCAAAATAATAATACAGTGAAATATAAGGATCCAGGTTGTCCTACAATTTCATGTGTTATTGGAGACCATAAAATTGAACAAGCTTTACTTGATCTTGGTGCTAGTGTGAATTTGCTTCCATACTCAGTTTTTCATAAACTTAATCTAGGTGAGTTAAAACCAACTTCGGTGACTCTTTTGATTGTTGAGAGATCAATTAAAGTGCCAAGAGGAGTAGTAAAAGATGTGTTAGTTCAAGTCGATAAATTCATTTACCCAATGGATTTTATAGTCTGTGACCCACAACCAGTGGAAAGTAAGCAATTCAATTCCTGTTATTTTAGGGCGTCCATTTTTAGCTACTTCTAATGCTTTGATTAATTGCAGGAATGGAGTCATGAAGCTATCATTTGGGAACATGACATTAGAACTTAATGTTTTTAATATGTGAAAACAACCAAATGAAGAAGAAGATGAAGTTGATGAAGCCAATGTAATTGAATCTATTGTGGAAGATCCATCAAAAGGGAGTTCTTCTGACCCTTTGAAACTTTCTAGTGAATTCATAGATCAAGCATGGAAATAGAGCCGGACTTTTCGATATATGCTCTTTATTGGATTGTGACAGGTTGATGGCAAAAAAGGTTAAAAATCAAAAAAAGATTGAAGAATTGGGGAAGATGCAATGAAAGCAAGAAGATGAAGCTCCCAAGCTAGAATTTGAGCCTTACTGAAGACTGAAAAAATATGCATCTCTTGGGGAGAATCAGACATATCCGGTGGTAATTTCTTCATCCCTCACATGCGAGCAACAAGGTAAGTTGATAGAAGTGCTTAAAAGGCATAAAAATGCAATTGGGTGGACTTTCAAAGATATAAAAGGCATTAACCCTTTAATTTGCACACATAGAATACATTTAGAGGAAATGTCAAAACATCTCAACAACCTCAAGGAGATTAAATCCACACATGAAAGAGGTCATTAGGGCTGAAGTTCTCAAACTACTTGATGTGGGAATTATCTATCCTATTTCTGATAGTAAGTGGGTAAGCCCTACACAAGTAGTACTAAAAAAGTCTGGCATTACAGTTGTTAAAAATGAAAAAGGGGAATCATTGCCAACTCGTGTCTCATCTAGTTGGAGGATGTGCATTGATTTTAGAAAATTAAATGCTGTCACTAGAAAAGACCATTATCCCTTATCCGTCCTTGAACCAAATCTGAAAAGAGTAGAGGACACCCTACTACTGCTTTATTGATGGTACTCAGGCTACTATCAAATCCCCATTGCACTTGAAGACCAGAAACGACCACATATCACGCAAGCCCCTTTGGCACTTTGCATTAGAAGAATGCCTCTGTTGGACTTTGTAACTCGACCCAGCCATAGAATGACAAAGATGCAGCGTTTAAAAGACATTTTCATGGATGATTTAAATGTCTTTTGAAACTCTTTTGATAATTGTCTTGAAAATTTAGAAAAAGTCCTAAAAAGGTGTGTTGAAAAAGGTCTTATTTTGAATTGGGAAAAATGTCATTATATGGTCACTTCGGGAATTGTCTTAGGTCATGTGGTGTCTTCTAAAGGAATTGAAGTGGACAAAGAAAAAGTGGAATTAATTTTCCATTTACCTCCACCAAAAACAGTTAAAGAGGTCCGTTCATTCTTAGGGCATGCTGGATTTTATAGGAGGTTCATAAGAAATTTCAGTGCTATATCTAAACCTCTTTGTAACCTCTTAATAAAAGATACTTCCTTTGAATGGACTCAAGAATGTCAAAATGCCTTTGATACACTAATTAGACTTTTAACAACTGCTCCAATTATGCAATCTCCTGATTGGTCCTTGCTTTTTGAATTGATGTGTGATGCAAGCGACTATGCCGTTGGTGCTGTCTTAGGACAAAGAAAAGAAGGTAAGCCTTATGTGATATACTATGCAAGTAGGACTTAAATGATGCACAAATGAATTACACAACAACTGAAAAAGAACTACTTGCAGTAGTATTTGCATTGGATAAATTTCGATCTTATTTAATTGGCTCTCCAACAATTGTTTACACTGACCATGCAGCTGTGAGATATTTAATGACAAAACAGGATGCAAAACCTAGATTGATACGGTGGATCTTATTGCTCCAAGAATTCAACGTCACAATAAAGGATAAGAAAGGAGCCGAAAATGTCATTGCTGATCATCTTTCAAGACTAACGACAGAGACATTAATTGAAACTTCACCTATCAATGATTCTTTTCCTGATGAATTTTTATTTTCCGTTGCTACTGTACCTTGGTTTGCTAACATTGTAAATTTTCTTGTGACAGGAAAAATGCCACCTTATTGGAATGCTCAAGACAAAAGAAAATTTTTAACCGAGGTGAAAAATTTTTACTGGGATGATCCGTATCTTTTCAAATATTGTCCGGATCAAATAATAAGAAGATGCATACCCGACAATGAGGTTTGGGAAAAAACTCTTATGCCAAAAAGCGAAGAGCGAAAAGGTTACAAGTTTGTCTCAGATGTGCAAGATGGACTTGTAACCAGCGTTGCCGCTCCTTGGGATATTTGTCTAACAATCGAGAGGATAAACTACAGTTCATCAAGAATGGACTGAGTAAGGAGTCTTTGGATGATATCCGAACGACTCTTGAGACGCATTCTTGTGGACTTGTGCAGCGTGAAATTTTTAATTTGTCGACACAATTCCGAGATGAGCAGGAACGCTATAGTCTTGGGAATCTGACTCAAAATGACCCTGTTTGCCAGTTTATAAGAAAACTAGATGGGAAGCATATCCCCAACTCATAGAAGGTATTTAAGCCATTTCTGGACGTAAAACCAGAGGAAGATGTGAGCCACAGTCACAACTACATGTACATATGCATGTGTGCCATCATTTTTCGAATTTTAATACCTCATAGCTGTCATTTTTGAATTTGTATCTTTTGTTTGACTTATGGTGTCTTATTTCATCTCTTTTGAATTTTTGTGCATTATTGTCAACTTTTTCAACAAACAATCGAGCTACCTAGATAGATATCATCATTAGCATACCTTTTTGCAATCCATAAATACCACATGTCTTGTTCTCTTCTTCACACATAGTTAGAGAGTTACATAGACATGGAGGGAACTTCAAAACGTCGAATCCCAAGGATATGTGTATTCTGTGGATCCCGACCAGGTAAAAGTGAAGAGTTCGTAGAAGTAGCGAATTATCTTGGTAGGCTACTGGCTGAAAGAAAGATTCATGTGGTTTATGGGGGAGGTAGCCTCGGGTTAATGGGTTGTGTCAACAGCTGCACATGTAGGAGGTACTCAAGTTTTGGGAGTTATTCCTAAAGCTTTGGCTGTAGAAAGTATTATTGGAAAAACGGTTGGGAAGGAGTTACAGGTCTCCTTTTGCATGAACGCATGGCACATATGCTCATCAATTCAGATGCCTTTATTGCTTTACCAGGTGGCTTTGGCACTCTTGAAGAAATTTTTCAAATTGCCTCTTGGGCCCAACTGAATCTCCATCAAAACCCCATAGGTTTGTTGAATGTTAACAATTTCTTTGATCCTTTAATAAGTTTTGTTGATGCAGCTGTAGAACAAAATTTTATCCCACATTGGGCGAGAAAGATCCTTGTTTCTGCCACTTTTGCTGGTGAGTTACTTGACAAATTACAAGAAGTTGAGTATGAACCTGACCCAGCTAGTACTCAAATTAATTGGGCAGGAGGGCAAAACAAAAGTGCAAATTGGATTTGAATCTCCGTTTGTAATTTTTTTTCTTCTTGTCCTTTATTTTATTTTATTTTATTTTAGCATGTTATTTTATGAGTCTTTCAGGTCATCTCTCTTGAATAACAGAAGCTTCAGGTAATGTCTCCTATACTTTATCTCTCTACAATTAAACATGGAGGACAATGTTTCATTTGGTTGGGGGGGAAGGATAGTAGACATAAGTGTGTCTTGAATTTTCTTTTTTTCTTGAAAAAAAAAAGCGAGTTAGTAATTAGATTTAGAGTGCGGTGTAAGGAGTTCAAATCCTCTTAAGACGCATTCTGGGTCAGGAATGGCAGAGTAAGGAGGGCCAGTTTGAACTCTTGAAACCCATTCTAACCAATTTGTCATTTTATCTTGTGAACTCATTTTAGCTAACTTGATATTATGTAGTCTTGATTTTTGAATTTTATAACAAGGAGGTCTTATTCATTCCACTTTGAATTATTCAAATCTATGAACTCTCACAACCTTATCATTTAAAAATTGTGTGCTTATGTACTCATTAAGCAAGTATTCATGAACCTTTTTTTACACACACACACATACCTTGATGCATGATTGTGGGTGGAAAAATGAAATGTTGTAATATTAGAGTTCTTTTGTTTTGTTTAGGATAACAACACAAAGGAAGGGGAAAGTTAAAAAAAAATAAAAAATAAAAAGAAAAGTGAAAAAAAGAAAAAAAAAAGAAGAAGAGAGCAATTGTGGATAAGTTTGGTCTCGTAGCCTCCTTAATTCGAGCAATTAAGCCCGAGGGGTGCCTCAACACCTAATACCCTAAGACCAACTGGTTTGGGAGCTATTGGCCCAAAGCTCGCTACATGGATTAAGGAGAAAGCTTAATGGGATTGAACATTGTACTATCCACAAGTTTCTAAGCAAAAATAAAGCATCGGCAACCCGTGTTGTTAAGCTCAAAGGGGTGTCTTAACACCTAATGCCCTAAGGCCAACTGGTCTGGGAGTCATTAGCCTAAGGCTCACTACATGGGTTAAAGATGCATTTCTAAAAAAAAATAGAAATATATATATATATATATATATATATATATATATAATGAACAAATGCCCCTTACCTAAGGTTGTTTGCCTTAACAAATATTAGAACCGATATGGCTTCTTTCTAATAAGCCCCATAGTCATGTATTGACTAAGCACAAAAAGAAGGTTTATAGATATCTTGATCGAAGGGTACATGAGCCATAAAAAAAAATAATAATAATAATAATTGGTTGAGAGTTTGTTTATTTGGATAAAATCAAGGAGAGTGCAATAATGACCACCTTGGATGTAAAATTCTATAAATCATTTCTAAATAATAACGCTTTAATTACTAGGGACTAGCAATAAGCTAGTTGGGGGGTGTGATAAACACTTAAATATGCATGTTTAATAATAGTTTAGTTCATCATATTGCATTAATAGTGTCATTAAATTCCTCAACTTAAGCATATTTGTAACATTTGCATCTTTGGAATTAATTTCTCTTAATTTTGGTTTTGTTACAGGTTTGGTAAAATGGACATAACTCTCTATTCATATATCAGAATGGTGTCATTCTTAATTTTTTGGAAAGCTGATTCAATTGTCTACAAGATTGCATTTCACAAGTATCATCAAATTCGGGCTCTTAGTGGACCAAAATTGGGCTTGAAGTGAACCCATCTACAGTCTCGGCCCAGTCTAACTAGGCTTCAGTATTTGGACCGTATCTCTCAAAATACATATCCAAATTGTGCAAATCAATATGTTCTAGAAAGCTGAGAGAAATATCTACAACTTTCATGAAGACATATGATTAAAATTCTTAACATTTCAATGCCAAAATGGATGGCCAAAGTTGGTGCCTAATGATCCCAATTGTCAAAGATATTTACAACTAATATTTGACAATTATGCCCTTGTAATTTGACAAGTTTGCCCCTGGATGTATCTATAAATAGAGGTGCCTTGTGACCCATTAGGGCATCTTGGCCTTGGCTGGAACATTTTGGCTTTGGCTAGGATCTTGTATTGTGTTTTGTGTGTTTATGTTATTAATGAATTTCCTTTTTCTTGCATTTTATTTTCTGTCTATTATAATGTTCTTCTAATTTCTCTTTTGCTAAGGTGAAAGGGTGAAACCCTTGATATGAGAATAAGGATTCTCTAAACCTTAATATGTGCTTAATAATCTTAATCTTATAATATTTATTCAATATGATTTATATTTAATTTCTTAATCAATCTTGACACCACTCGTAAAGTGGAGGTCTTGATCCATTGTCGACAATCCTTGGCACATCAAATGCTTGGATCCTTTCTAGATGATGTATGGTTCTTTCTTACCGACACGATTCTAGTTAGAAACCTTGATTTGTTGTAGACATATGATGATTGGCACATTGGATGCTTGAACCCATTTACAAGAAGTGGTATAAATGTTGGTAATGAAACAAATATGATTCATATAACTAAAATGGGTTAATTATCTTTATTCGAAATATCAAGGGCGGATCCCCTAACCTTAGTCTTCATTGTGATTGTGTTAATTCCTCTTGTATTTTAATTATTCTATTGTTTATGAACTTTTATTTTATTTACTATGGTAGGTTCTACCACCTTATGAAATTGTTCTTTAATTTACTATGGTTGGTTATACCACCTATTCCCATGGATGGTTTTACCTCCTCTTGCTTTTTGTTTCATATTTGAATGGTCGATAATACCGCCTACCATCTTACATATTTATTGATATTATCTTGTCATTTCTTTGAATTATTCATATCATATTTGCTTATCTTATAATTTGTAACGCTAACATCCCCTTCCTCGTGGATCGACCCCAGTCTCACCGGGATTATTACTTCGACACTTCTATACTTGGGAGACAATCCTTTTTTGGATGTGTCACATTTGTTCATTGTTCCATGAGGTTTTGAGTTGATGTTATTCTAATCAAAGGGAATTTACATTTATAGACATGCAATTCATCATGGGTTTTGGATATTCATCCTATTGAAAATTTCTAGAGTCATCTATATGGGCTTGAGTCTTAATGGCCCAACAGTCTAGGCTCCTTCGAGTGAGAGATGCCCTCTTGGGCCGGTCTATTTTTATACCAATTCAATGGCACGTGCCCAAAGGTGGTGACATAAACTTGAGACATCTAGGGGTCAAATGGAGCCAATGACTTCTCATGCCAATGTCACACGACTAGTTTAGGCAGTTCGTGCTCATTGTGTGCAAATGTGCGGTGATGCAAGGACTCATTATACCAACACAAGGTATTAGGATTTGGTATTCCCATCAAAATCAACTTCTCTTATCCCTAGTGGAGTTGCCACTGTGAACAGGGCTTTCATCCTACCAGAGCGTTTGCGACCACAACACTATATCAAAGCCTCTTTCGAGAGTTAAGGAAACACAAACGAGCCATGGACACGTCTGGAGAAAAGAGTCGCCACCCAGTTATTCAATTGAGAATGAATGGGGGTAATTCGATCCCTCGCTCAGGACCTAAACTACCCTCATGCCTTTAGAGTTAGGTTCGGGAAGTTAGGTACTAGTCTTTTGAACCGCCCATATATAAATTTGGCCTCCACTTTGGAAATACCAAATAGGAATAACTTGTGTTGTTACTTAGTCTGCTTAGCATTGTTCATTTTATGCATACATTCTCATTTTTTTTATCTTCATTAAGCATATGAGGTGATTTTTCAATCAATGACAGCTGTATATTCATACATAGAACGAGGAAGGAGAAAAGATTGCATTTCCATCAAATATGGGGGAATTTACAACATTTATTCAACAATGAAATAAAATATTTCATACATTCATATATTTTAATATTTATTCAAAGTGATGGTCCCTCACCATCAGTGTGAGTCCACCACCACTTCATAGCATCACACAATTACACTTCTTAATAAAAAAATATTCATACGTGCATCAACAATAAAAGCAAACAAAGCCATAATTTGATATCATTGCATTCTAGCCTGGATTTTGATAAATTCTATCATGGCAATTTCACCTTATTGCTTATTCTTGCATAATTCACATCATTTATCATGACATTCCTAGCCTAACATGTCATTCATGGCATATTCTTGCCTAAACATGTCATTTCGAGCCTAATTCAAACAATTAAAATCAATCAAAGCTATTCTAGCTCAAACAAGACATTCAATGGAAAAATAGTAATTCTTACCTATTCTATACTATTTCCTAACATTCATCAAAGCAGGTAAATTTTCCTAGCGTGATTCTAATCATGTGCTCTTAAGCATAGTTCTAAGCATGTACTCCATGGCATGTTTCTTAGCATTTGCAAAGAAATTAAATTCCTAAGCATGATTCTAAAAAGGGAAGGATTACAGAATTACCTTGACATGCTTATCCATCTTGCAAAATAAATGGGGTTATAACAAATCGTAATAACCCAAAACATGCTCCTAGGCATAAAATTAACCCCTAAACATGCTTATTCTAAAACGAAAAATAAAAGAGAAAACAGGAGGGAGGAGAGAATTTTGTTGTTCAGACGTACCATTTCCAGGTTTAGAGCAATAAAACGCCTAAAAATATTTATGCCGAAAAAGACTTCTCAAACTCTCAAGCGTGTCTTCAAGTAGGAGAAAGATGATTATATTCAACAATCAGTACGTATTACAAAGTGAGAGGCGGGGGTTTTACATAGGATAGGGGTGAAGATGAAAAAGGAAGGTTTTGAAGCAAATTTTGGAAAATAAACCAATAAGGGTCGGGCAGTCATCTCTAGAGGGCCTACCGGCCATCTAACAGATGGCCAGTCATATGCTAATAGCCGGATGATTGTCAGATGGCCAAGCAACTATTTTGGATAGTCGAGCGACTGTTGGATGGCCAGTCAATCAATAATTCTTCGGCCCCTCCATTTTTTTCATCCTTTGATGCAGTCCCTTCAGACCTTTGTTCCTTCGATCATGTATAACTTCTTGAGTTCAACTCCCATTTGTGATCCAAAATTTTCTATGAAAACTAGACATTCATATCTTCGCAATGGTATATGATCATTATCAGATTTCTCCTGGATTAATTTCTATGATTTTTCAAATTCACATACCAATTTTTAGGGCTCTTCACCAACTTTTTCTCACCCTTCTCTTCTTGGCCCTCAAGGGCATTTTGATCATTTTTTTTACTCAACATTTATCTTCATTCCTTCATCGAGCCTCAAAAAAATCAGTTTCTATAATAGTTGTAAGGAAAAACATAGTAAGTTCGTAGAGAAGAAAGGATTTGCTCAAGAAAGAAGAATCTATGTATCATAGATGTGTCATGAGAATCAAAATTTCCACACAAGGAAGCAAACAATGCATCATAAACATCTCTCCATGAAATCTCAAAGTGCAATCTAATAATCCTAAAAAAATGAATCAAAATTTACTAGTCATCACCTCCATCATCATATGATTGACCCTATTGGAAAGCAATGAGCTTGACATCCAGTTGCTTGACCCCCTTTAAGATCGATGATCCTCTCCTACTATTGGTGAATGGCCAAATACTGCCCTATGATCATGTCATACTGTTGCACTCTAGCCGTCTCAGACTCATGCAACCTTTGCTATAGATTTTCCATGGCCTTCTAATCAGTCATGACTGCCTAGAAATAACATGCAGAATGATCAATCAAGACAAAAACCATAAGGGAAGTAATATATGCATACACGAATTCATACTTACTCAATGATCTTGTGCGATCCCTATGGCAAGGAGCTGAAGCTGGACACACAGTCCACTTAGCCACATTACTATAGCTCTAGGAACCTCCATTTGCATTTTGTTAGTGTGTGTGTTGATAAGTGTGAAGTCATAAAGAACAAAAGCAGAATGAAGAGCTCACATGGGTGCTCTTACCTGGATCACAAATAAGCTCCTAACCATCACATACATCAAAGGTGTGCTACACAGGCTATGTTGCTCAATTGATGGTAGCGATGATAGTGCTAAGCAGGTGCCAAAGATCATCAATAATGATGTCCACAATCTCAGTTGTAGAGTTGCTACCTGCATTGAAAGAGAAAGGCATCGAGGCCTCTCATACTGACCGCTCAAGGGCTGAGGGTTGGGAGACCTCTGAGGTGGAAATCGTCGCATGCAGATGTGGCAGAGGTGGTATCTAAACGAAGGCAAGGCACTGCATTTGCAACCCAATGATCATGCCTATACAGCAAATGATATGTTGCCACCCAGTCTAGATAAGCCAAGGTGGCGGAGTTGGAAAAAGAAGCCTGCTGAAGAATTCTGGCATATCCAACTCAGCAACCCGCTTTGTAGGACATACCAAGAGTGTTCATCATCTTAGCTGGTGGGTTAGGGGGAATATGATGTCAATTTAGCTCGCACGCCAATCTTGCATGTGCTTACCTAAGAAAAAAGACCTAGACTCTGGTCCCAGGAGCAATATCCTATGATCTAACAACTCGATTATCATGACCATGTTAACAGCAGAGTATTTACCTCGTCATTGGACCAACCTGCCTAGTTCACTAGTAAGAAAAAGAGGAAAAATGTCAACTAATTATCAAGATTTTATTCAAATCTTTTCTAATGATTAGGCAAAGTCAGGTTACTTTCTCCCAAGTGAGGTCACACATCCAATACAAATAAAGCGCCAAATCATTGGAGATGTTATTCATCTTACGCTTATCGTTCCAAGTATGGTAGTGCGGATATCCAAAAATAGGCACCTTTATAGTAGGGAAGGGAAACAACCCTACCTAGTAGGCCCACTTCTACAAAGCCAAGAGTCAACAATTAATACTAATACTCAAGAGAAATTACAAAGGAAGAGAGATAAAAGATCCCTCAATAATGCGACTGAAACCGACGATGTGCTGAGTCTGTCTATAAGTAATGTCAAACTGAGATATGAATGAGACAAAACGGGTGTTGCCTAATCAAAAAGACTCACTCGATCTAGATCTTGTAGGCTAGGAGAAGATAAGCCTTGCCTATACCTGAGGAGTTTGTGAGAAGGGTGGTACTTACCAGATAGAATATGAAGCTCCTCGTACATTGGTCAACCTCAGCCTTAGAAAGCTTGTTGCATCCTTTCCAATGGCTACAAGCTGATCATAGATGAGGGTCTCGAGAGCTTGTGTACTAGAAAAGATGCCTAGCAAATCTCTATTAATGCCTATGTGAGCTTCCTCACCAACTGGAACCATGCAACAGTTGAACATGGCCTGCTCACCCCTAAAGACCAAATCGATCAAGGCAATGAAATACAAGGACGTGAACGTCGTCTCACCAAAAGGAAGATGGAAAGTATGGGTCATATCCATCCCCCTGCTAACTGGGACTATGGTGGTCCAAGTGTCACAGTGAACCTGCACTATCTACTGGCTCATGATAAAGTCCTCAAAGCTCATCGCTCTAATCCGCACCCTAACCATATTGTTGGCAATCTCATTATACCAAAGGCGGGCTCCGTTGACATTCCTACCATAGAAGTGTGACAGCTGGGCCTACGCGAAAAAATTGCAAAACAAGGTCAAATTACGTCAAGTTCTAAATCTACAAGTTTTAATCTTCAGAGTCTATATATCCAATGCCCTATGCAAAATTATGAGAAACTAAAGCAAAAGGAAAACGAGACATACCTAGGTATGGTCGAGAGTGTTAAGGTTGTAAAAGAGGCTTGCATTACTAACAATGATTAGCCCATCTAGAGTCGCCCATTGGAGGAATGAGACACATAGAAGGCCAAAGTGGTAAAGGGATGATTGAAGGATAGACTAGGGGCTCGGCCATCGAGGGGGTCTAGAAATAAGGATTCTAAAGATTTTGAGAAAGCCTTAAGGTTCTGGGAAGCTCTGGGAGGTTTTGGATTGAAGAATGAAGAGAAAATTGAGAAAATGAAGAGAAAGGGCTTAGTTTATATAGAGGACAGCCAACTAGCGTATGCCAGTGGTTTTCAATGTATGCCAAATCTTGTAGCAAAATTATAAACGACCCCGTAGAGCTAGATTACAATAAAACACCTCCATGAATAGCAAATTTTTAAAGAAACCCCCCTTAGACACTAGATTTTTTAGGCTCGATGATGAAGTAAAGACGAATGTTAAGTAATGGAGACGACGAAAATGCATCTAGAAGCAAAAAGAAGACAGGTGAGAAGAAATTAAAAAAATCACAAAAATTAATTCAGGAAGAATCTGATGATGAGTTATATACCTTGCGAAGCTACGGATGTCTAGTTTCCACCAAATTTTATGGATTACAAATCAGAGTTAAATTCAAGATGTTACGTGCTATCGAACAAATGAAGGTCGAAAGAGGATTGCACTGAAAAATGCAAAACAAGGGAGGTTCAGTAGGCCACAACCGACTTGCGATTGTCGGACAACTGGCCACCAGCTGATAGTCCTTTCACAGTCTGCCAATTGTCCCACTACTGGCCGACGGTCCTCACACAGCCGGCCGACTATTTTTCATGTATTATTGGAAAATTTTGTTAGGATCCTTCCAGTTTTGTTTTCTACTTCCGTTTTCAACTTCAATCCTTAACTATATAAACCCCCTCCTCATCACTTTTCAACACACATCAAAATCCCCTCTTTTCCCTCTCAAAGACACACTTGACAATTCAAGGAGTCTTTTCTGGTTCAACATTTTTCTACGAGTTCTATTGCTCTAAACCTGGAAATGGTACGTCTTGAGAGCAGTCCTATCTTCTCCCTCCTCTTTTCTTATTTGTTGTTCTTGCTTAGAATTAAGCATGTTTTGGTTCATTTATTTTTAGAATATGCATGTTTACGATTTATTTTTATACTTAGAAGCATGTTTAGAATAAGCATGTTTCTAACCCTTGTTTGTTTCCAGAGATGGATAAAAGTGTCAAGGTAAATCAGCTTTGCCATCCTTATAGAGTCATTCTAGGGGTTTATTTTCTTTGTGAATGCTTGGAATCATGCTTAGGAGCATATGTTTATAATCATGCTTAAGAGGACATGATTATAATTATACAAGGAAGACTTTCGATTTTTGAAGCATGATAGGAAATAATAGAATAGGCAAGAATCGCTTTGATTGATTGAGTTGCCATATTAATTTCTTGAAATACGCTAGAATAGCCATGTTTGATATTTTCTATTAGGCTATAATTGCCATGCTTATGGTAGAAATGTCGTGATACTATAAACTATCATGAATTATGCTAGAATAACAATAGGTAGAGTTACCATGATAAAGAAATATCAAATCTAGATAGAAGTGCCATGATTTTAGTTTATGGCCTTGTGTATAATTTTCATTGATTTATTATGAATATAGCATGAGTAAAATTGATGCAATGTAGTGGTGGTGGACTCACATTGATGGTGAGGGACCATCACTAAAATGATAATTGTATGTATGAATATGCATCTAGAGGTTTGATAAACATGGAATAGACTCACATATAGTGGTAAGGAATTCCTTATTTATCAAATCTCTTATTGATTGATTATATTGAAGATATGATTTGCATGAATATGCCATGACTTGCATGAATGGACGAATAGCTATCATGAAGTGTTCAGAAATAGATTTACTTTATTTGTTGAATAAGAATGATGTAATCCTATCCCCTATCCCCCTTGTCCGAAAAGGAATGTAAGTCTATTCTCCTTCATCTTTCTTTGTACGAATATACAATTGCTTTTGGTTGAATATACCTCACATGTTTTAATGAAGGTAAAATGAATAATGTGTGCATAAAATGAACCACTTAGGCGGAATGTATAACTACCTGAGTTATTTTTATTTAGTATACCTTAGTAGAGGCTGGATTTTGATCCGGGTGAGGCAAATGACTCATACCTAATTTCCCGAACCCATTTTCGATGGCTTAAAGGAAGTTTAGGTCCTAAAGCGAGGGATCGGATTGCTCCCATTCATTTCCAATTGAATAATTGGCTGGCAAATCCATTTCTCTAGACATACGCATGACTTGTTTGTGCTCTCTTAAGTCTCGAAGGAGGCTTTGGCACAATGTCATAGTCTCAAATGCTCTGGCAGGGTGAAAGCCCCATTCACAGTTTGGCTCCACTAGGAATAAAAAAAGCTGATTATGATTAAGATTCCAAATTCCAATACCCTATGTTGATATTTTGAGTCCTTATGTCACTACACTTTGCACGCAATGAGCATGAACTACCTAAACTAGCTGTGTGGCGTTAGCCTAAAAAGTTTTTGCCTCCATTCGACCCTTAGACGATTTATGTTGGTGCAACCATCTTTGAGCACATATCCTTGAATTGGTATAAAAAGAGACCAACCGAAGGGGGCATCTCTTGGTCGAAGGAGCCCAGCCTATTGGAAACTTGGGACACAAGCCCATGTAGATGAATCTATAAATTTCTAATAGGATGAATGTCCAAAACCCATGTTGAAATGCATCTCCATGGATGTAAATTTCACATGATTAAAATAACATTGACTTAAACCTCATGGAACCATGAACGAATGTCACATGTCAAATCATCGATAAGAACAAAATAGGGAGAATGTGCCAAGAGTTAGGGTTATCATGACATTTTAAAGCCATGTTATGATTTCATCCACTGGCGGGGTAAATGGCGACTCCAATATGGATAAGAGAAGTTGATTCCTATTGGGATGCCAAATTCCAATATCTTATATTGATATTTTGAGTCCTTACATCACTACACTTTTCACACAATGAGCACAAACTACCTAACTTAGCCGTCTGGCATTGGCATAAGAAGTCTTTGGCTCTATTCGACCCTTAGATGACTCATGTTGGTGTCACTACCTTTAAACACATACCCTTGAATTGGTAGAAAAAGAGAACAACCCAAGGGGGCATCTCTTGCTCAAAGGAGCCCATCCCATTAGACCCTTGAAACTCAAGCCCATATAGATGAATCTAGAAATTTCTAATAAGATGAATGCCAAAACCCATGTTGAAATGCATGTCCATGGATGTAAATTTCATATGATTAAAATAACGTTGACTCAAACCTCGTAAAACCATGAACGAATGCCACATGTCAAATCACTGATAAGAACAAAATGGGGGGCATGTGCCAAGAGTTAGGGTTATCATGATGTTTTAAAGCCATGTTATGATTATCATAGCAATTCCAACATCAACTTGAATGTTAGAACTAGGAGAGAGAATCTCACATTCCCACATCCCGTGATGATGACTTGGGAATGAAACCAAAAATCCTGGGAAAAGAGACTCGACCTCATGTGTGTGGAGAAATAAGGTTGGAATGTTGAAAGTTTGTCTATGCCCTTGTATGAGCATGCATCATATCATCCATACATGCATGCATGCATGGCATTAACACCTTTGTTTTGCAGCAATCATAGCTTAGGTTAGACAAGGTGGTCATTTGAGAGGACAAGAGGAACCAGTCATGGCCGCACCTAACAATAACAATCAAGAAATGGTGTAATTGATCAGAGCCAATATGACTACACTTCAAAAATAGATAGCCCAACTCATTGAAGCTATTTGACACAGGCCTAACCATATGAACCAACCATAGCCCAAAGGTAATGATGGCGATGAGGGTGAGACTAGCCGAGGTAGAGATAAGGGAAAAGGCCTAGCCAACCAATAACACCCAAATAAGTCAGACAATTTTCCAAAGACATGGAGAAGGTCCAATCTCTTTTAAATAAGAAGGGGCTGAAAGGGGTCAAAGGCCTAAATGACATCTTGCTCATTAGGGACAATGATTTGCCTTCAATGTTTTGTATGGTGGACTTGCCTAAGTTCAATGGAGAGGGTAATCTGAAGATGCATTTGAGATAGTATGATACTGTCAAGGCCACCACTCTTTTGTTGAAGGAGTGTATCTTGAAGTAGTTTATGCTATCCTTAAAAGATGATGTAGTAGTATGGTATCCATGATCTTCCCCAAAGAGTTTGAGTAGATTAGGAAGAACTGTCCAAACAGTTTGTGGAGTAGTATTGCCATAATACCAAAATGGGGGTAACCTTGAGGGGTTTGAGACGACACCCCAAAAGCCCAATGAAACATTTTCAGAACACTTTGTCCATTGGAGTGCCAAAGCTGCAAAGATGACCACGAGGCCGCAGAGAAGGAGCAGTCCATATGTTGATCAATGGAGCAATTGCCTCTATCAGCGATAGACTTACAGGCTTTCCAATCAAAACATTTGAAGATTTGTACGATTCAGGCATCCAAGTAAAAGATTTTGAGGCTAGGCAAAAGAAGAGCAATAACAGTTACCTTAAAAGAAATCAGGGTAGTATCATCAAGCTAATAGGTATAGCACGAAGCGTGTTGAGGTGAAAGCAATTGCCTAACAACGAAAATTCAATCATTTAGGGAGACCATTGCCAAAGATAATCACACAATCGAGAGCTGAAAGGATCTTGCAGCCATTACCACCGAGATAGCTCCAAAATCTATTGCCAAGGAATTTAAGGTATCATAAGAAGTGTGAATTCCACCAAGTGAGCGATCACAAAATTGACGATTGCACTCGTCTTCGCCATGAGATTCAAGACTTGATAGATAAGGGCTAGATTCCTGATCAAGAAATTGAGGAGTCTAACATAAGTAATCCACTACCTAACAACAACCGCATACCTCCACTATCGACCAACATGATTAGGTCAGTCTTGATCGAGAAAAAGTCATAAATTCTTTCGAAGAGAGTAGATCAAGTGAGGCCAAGAGGACCAAGAGAAAGGAGAATTCTAAGCTTGAGCAACAAGAGGGTTCCACTAGAAAGGTGGCTACCAACACGAAGCTCAAGGAAGAGAAGCCTCAAAATTAAGCATCGCCAATGGACCCATCTATCGACCTTGCTGCTCTCCTTGAAGAAGGAATTAAAGATGTCTATTATGAAGATGTATTTGTTCCTAACCTCTTTGAAGAAGAGAACATTATTTATGTTTCAAAATTTAATGCAATGAAAAATAAGTTTGCTTACTTGTGTGATGTTTTTCTTGATGGAACTGTGCATGATAATTTGCATTTCACTAACATATTTTACGTCAATACCATTCAAACTCATGGCATTAATCTTGGTACAATTGCAAAACCCAAGAAGATATGCATTGCACTTGATACAACTACGAGAGAGAGAGAGAGAGAGAGAGAGAGAGGAATTAGAAAAATTATTAAAGAAACATGGAAAAGTCTTGGCTTGGTCCCATGACGACATACTTGGAATTGATAGAAGTATAGTTGAGCATATGATTCCAACGTATCTGCACACGAAGCTGGTCGAGCAAGAGTTGAGGATGTTGAGATCGAAATGGGCTTAGAAAATCAAGGAAGAAGTATCCAAGCAAATTGAAGCCAAGTTCCTAGATATAGTGAAGTATCTGGAGTGGTTAGCTAGCATTGTACTAGTGCAAGGAAGGATGGAAGGGTCTGAATGTGTATTGATTATGGAGACTTGAACAAAACCTCCCTGAAAGATAACTTTCCCTTGCTGCACATTTATGTGTTAGTGGACAGCGCCACCACCAGTGTGATGTTCTCTTTTGTATATGGGTTTTCTGGATATAACCAGATAATGATGGCCAATAAAGGCAAGATGAAAATGGCTTTTATTATAGAGCGGGAAAGCTACTACTATAAGGTGATGCCCTTTGGGTTGAAGAATGCAGGGGCGACTTAACAACGAATAGTGATGACACTATTTCATGATATGATGCACAAGGAGATAGACATTTATGTAAATGATGTGATCATGAAATCTGAGACTTGAGATAATCATTTTGAAGCTTTAGACAGATTCCTAGAAAGGGTAAAGAAGTAGAAGCTACAAATAAATCCAAAGAAGTGTGTTTTTCGAGTCACCTTAAGGAAGCAGTTAGCGTTCGTAGTTGGCAAGAAAGGGATTGATGTAGATCCTGACAAGGTTAAGGCAATTATAGAGATGCCATCACCCAAGATCGAAAAAGAAGTTTAAGGGTTTCTTGGGAAGATCCAATATATCATTTGATCCATCGGTAAATTGATGACTATTTGTGCACCAAATATTCAGGCTTCTAAAGAATGATCAATTAGTAACGTGAAATGATTAGTGCTAAGAAGCATTTGAGAAGATAAAGAATCTGCATGTTTTGAGACCGTCAAAACTTGGCAAGAATTTGATTATCTATTAGGCTCTTGAGGAGGAAGCCGTTGGTGCTACACTAGCACAAGAAGATAAGAACAATGTGGAACATGCCATTTGCTATCTTAGCAAGAAGTTGTTGCCACACGAGAAGAAATATAGTATTGTGGAGAAAACGTGCTTAGCCATGGTGTGGCTCTCGAAGAACTTAAGGCACTGCTTTGAATCTTATAAGATTAAGGTTGTCTCCTCAAAGGAAGACCTAATAGAGCATCTTTATGGAGCACCATCATTAGTGGGAAAGTTGGCAAGATGGCTGGTTCAATTGTCAGAATTAGACATTGAGTATGTCACCAAAAAGGTGGTAAAAGTAAGAGTAGTAGCAGAGTTCTTGACCATGAATCTAGTCGAAGATGATGAACCATAGGAGCAAGATTGCTAATTGAACATCTAGGGGTAACCTCGGTAGTGGGATGGAGAATGTTCTTTGACAGAGCTGTCAATAGAAATGGTACCATAATATGAGTTATTCTGGTCTTGCCAACTGAAGAAGTCATTCCCTTCGCTAAGAAGCTGGTGTTCAAAGTCCCTAATAACATGGTTGAGTATGAAGCTTGTACCTATAGGCTAGAAATCATGACTGTGATGGCCATTGATGAAGTAGAAGTGTGGGGAGATTTGAAGCTAGTTATCTTTCAAGCCAATGAAGATTGGGATCTAAAGGAAGGAAGGTTGATTGGAAGGTTCAAGCAGTATATCTTTACCCATCTTCCTAGATACGAGAATCGGATGGCTAACGCTTTAGATTCTTTGGCATTGGTTTGCGTGAAAACTCAAGAGCTACTGGTAAGGCCAATGGTGATATCACAAGCATAGGGTCTTTACTATATGGAACCCCATGTAATGGAAGTTGAAGTGGATGAGATGCCATAGTTCTGTGATTTGAAGAGTTACCTATAAAAGGCGATTCTACCAGATGAAGCCAATGAGAAAGACGAGGCTATACCATAAAGGTTGGCCCAACAATTTTCTTGTTATTAAGGAGTGATATAAAGAGAATGCTAGAAGGGATGCAATTGAGATGTTTTGATGAGAAAGAAGCTCGAAGGCTCATGAAGGAAATCCATATCGGTTAATGTCGGCTACATATGAATGGGCTAACAATCGCAAAGAAGATAATGAGGTAGGGCTTTTACTAGCAAATCATGGAGATGAATTGTGTCTAGTTTGGGAAGAGGTATCACCAGTGCCATATCAATGGAAATTTGATTCACAAACCACCTTTGGAGCTACAAGGAATGACAGCACTATAGCCCTTTGATGGATGGGTGTGAACAGGCCTTTCATCCTGCCAGAGCATTTGCGACCACGACACTATGTCAAAACCTCTTTGAAGGCTTAAGGAACACAAACAAGCCATGGACACATCTAGAGAAATAAATTCGCCACTAATTCTTTAATTGGAAATGAATGGAGACAATCTGATCCCTCGCTTCAGGGCGTAAACTACCCGCATTCTTTCAGAGATGGGTTCAAGATGTTAGGTGCGAACCATTCGCCTCGCTCGGATCAAAATCCGGCCTTCATTAGGGTTTACCAAATTAAAATAGCTCATATTGCTATATAGTCCGCAGAAGTTATACATTTTATGCACATATTCTAAGTATATTCATACAAAGAAAGAGAGAAGAAGATAAAGTTACATTCCTTTCAAACATGGGGGATGGAGGAGAAGATTACATTCCTACTTCTAACACTTCATATATTCAATCATTAATCTATAATGATGACATATTCATGTAAACCACATCTTCAATACAATCAATGAATGCGAGATTCGATAAATAAGGAATTTTTTGCCACCATATGTGAGTTTACTCCATGTTTATCAAAGCTCTACACGGATATTCATACACACAATTATCATTATTAGCGATGGTCTCTACCATCAATGTGAGTCCACCGTCACTTCATGGCATCATTCCAATCATAGTATATTCATACATTCATTCATATCAATCAATGAAAATTCTATACAAAGCCATAATCTAACATTATGACACTTTTACCTCGATGTGATAATTCTAGCATGCCATTCTAGCCTAAGCATGACATATTCTAACATAATCATGGCAAACGTGGCACATTCTAGCCAAATTCAATCAAGCAAGGCAAAACATGGCTACTCTAGCATAACTCAAGCAATCAAAGCAAATCATGGCAATTCTTGCCTATTCTATTGCTACTTCCTAGCATACTTCAAGGCAATTATCAGTCTTCTTAGCATGATTCTAATCATGTGCTATTAATCATGATTGTAAACATGTGCTCCTAAGCATGATTCTAAACATTCGCAAAGAAAATAAACTCGTTAACATTTTTTTAATAAAGGAAGGAAAGCGAACTTACCTTGACATACTTATCCATCTTGTAAAATAGATAAGGGTTAGAATAATTCATAATAACCCTAATCTTGCTTCGAAGCTCAAAATAAAACCCAAACATGCTTATTCTAAGAATAAAAAAACCTAAACATGCTTATTCTAAGGCAAGAAAATAAAAAAAGAAATAAAGAGAGAGAAGAAAGAACTACTCTTAGGATGTACCCTTTCCAGGTTTATAGTAATATAAAATGCCCGAAAACTTAAAACTGGAAAAGATTCCTTGAATTTTCAAGTGTGTCTTCAAGAGGAAGAAGAGATGATTTTGATGTGTGTCGAAAAGTGAGGAGGAAGGGGCTTTATATAGTTGAGGGTTGAGTTAAAGAAAGGATGGAGAAAACAAAAAATGGAAGGACTTTTGTGAGATTTACCGAAAATAAACGGAGGATAGCTGGTCGGCTATGGTAACACCGTCGACTAACAGTGGGATAGCCAACTGACCATGGGTAGATAGTCAACCAGTAGTAGGATAGCTGGAGAACCAATCGGTTGTCCTATAGTCATTGGCTGCTTGTAGCTCACCAAAATCTTCAATTTTGCATTTTTTCAATGCAGTCCCTTTTGACCTTAAGTCGTTCGATTGTGGATAACTCTTCAAGTCCAACTCTGATTTGTAATCTGCAAAATTCTATGAAAATAGACATCTGTAGCTTCACAACAGCATATGATTCATCATCATATTTCTTATAGATTAATTTATGTGATTTTTTCAAATCAAGTGTCAGTTTTTAAAGCTTTTTATCAGTTTCGTCTTGTTTTTCTTTCTTTCACTTCCAATGGTATTGTGGTCATTTTTTTTGGTCAACATTTATCTTCGTTTCATTCTTGAACCTAAAAAATCCAGTTTCTATAATAGGGCATTGAGATTATAGGTGAGATAAGGCCATCAGCCTCTAATGGGTATCGATATATGGTGGTGATGATTGACTACTTCACTAAGTTGATATAAGCTGAGTAGTATAGTAAACTAGGGGCAAAGTAGATGGCAAATTTCATTGAAAAGAGTATCATATGTAGATTTGGAGTGCCACATCACGTCATGACTGACAATGGGGTTTATTTCCAGGCTAAGACTAAGGCCTTGCTTGAGAAGTATGAGATTTAACATCATAAGTCGTCTCTATATCAGCCACAAGTAAATGGAGAAGTATAAGCAGCCAATAAGAACATTAAGAAGATGTTGGCTAAGACGTTGCAGACATACAAGGATTGGGTAGAGAAGCCGTTGTTTGTATTATGGGATTATGGAACGACACCTAGAAGCTCAATGGGCATGACACCCTTCTCATTGGTGTATAGTTCATAACCGATCTTGCCAATTGAGATAGAAATGAAATTAACGAGGGTGCTGAAGGAAGTAAAATTCTTGAAGGGGAATGTATTCATAATAGATATGAATAATTGGCCTTGAAAAATGAGAAAAGAATGAAGGCTAGATATCATATGCAACTATACCAACAATGGGTTGCTCGAGCATTTAAAAAAAGAATAAAGGAGGGAAGTTCAAAGAAAGGGAATTGGTGCTTAACAAGCTAGGCCAGTAATGTTTTATCCAAGAGGGAAGTTCAAGCCCAACTGGGAGGGCCCATTCATTGTGACAAAGATCATCTCCGACGAAGCTGTCATCTTAGTAGATATGAAAGTGAATGAGTTAACGGAGCCTATCAACATGGACAGGCTAAATAAATACCTTGTGTGAAAAAAAAAGAAAGAAAAGAAAGAAAAAAGCGAAAAGAGAGCGTGCACATATTGTTCGAAGAACAAACAATTATACTTTTATTAATAAAATTAAATGGTTTGGAAACGAATATGTCTTTGAAATGTCTTATTATTTAGCATAATTATTGAAGGAAAACATCTAACATCTAAGCTAATAATGAAATTATCAATGTCATCTCTGCCTCTTCGATGGATTACACATAGGCTCGCCATATCGCAAATGTCATTGTCTAGCTCGAACAGCAAGATTAGGAATGGAAGCCTGAAGGGTCACCCAATCTTTGTACCGATCATCTGTCTCAAAATCAAGATCATGGAATAGATTCCTCTCAATAGTCTGATGTGGCCAAGAATCCTTCCCACGCTCTCGATAATGAGCAAACAATCTCCTAAGTCGAAATGCATTCGGTGAAACTAGGATCCTCTGTTTTAGTCCATACTGCCATTATAGTCTAGCAGGATCATGGAATGAACTATGGATGAAACCCACCAAAGGCACACATGCGATATATGCCTCAACTATCACGCCCTCCAGCCACCACCATAGATAGTGCCAACGAATTTGAGTATCTAGAATGACTCAAAGCCAGTTGATCCAAGAAGAACATCTCTCAAGTCTCCCTCTTGTATGAAGTTGAGGGCTATAATGCGAAATATCCCCCATAGGTGATGCTAGAATAGACAACCTCTCCTATAACCAAATCTAAAAAAGAAAAATAAGAAAAAGGTTGCTAAGTGGAAAACCTAAAAAGACAGCTTATACAAAAATTAAGGCAAGTCCACTAAGCTGAAAACTCGAAAGGGCAGCTTCGACAAAAGTTAAGGTAGAGAAAGAAGAAGAAGAAAAGGTCCATTGAGTTGAAAACATAAAAAGATCAAGCAAAAGTTAGGGCAAGCTCACTAAGTCAAAAACCCGAAGGGCAGTCTTAGGCAAAAATTAGTACACGAAAAAGAAAAAGAAAAAAAATGACAAACCCACTAAGTTGATAACCTGAGAGAGTGACTCAAGCAAAAATTGGGGTTAAAAGAAAAATAGTTGAAGAAGCATAAAACTACTGTTGAAACTCTAACTTGGATCAATCGTGACACGATCTATTCTGATCAATGTTTCAATAAGAATCAAGGGAACTACTATGAACTTGGGTCCCATCTGAGGAATGATGGTCATAAAATGTAGGTCGCCTAGATCGTTCGGTGAGGCCAATAGAAACTGTGCAAGAAGGTAGAACTAAAGAAAGCAAAGCCAACCGAACTCTACCACCTCTGGTGTGAATATCCATGGTAGAAATAAAAAAGTCGAAGAATTCAGCAACATCAGACATCGATGATGTCTCAATAGTAGGCAGAATGATACTCTCATAATTGGATGAATGACAACTAAGTATGGCAGAGAATTCCTCATATAAGGAGCAAGCTCTTATCTATTGAAGCAAAAGACGTGATCATGCGATTCCCAGACGATCATTCCTTAAAAAAAGGAATGTCAAGTTTCACGTGTCGAAGGAACTTCGAATTGTAAAGATCGCTAGATTCGAGTTGCTTCTAGACATCATCCTTTAGGTGCTTCAAAAGAGGATGGAGGTCATAACCATCGATGGTTGTAGGATAGCCTGTTCGCTATCTTAGCACCAGTCGACGATCCACCCACTGCTGGTCAGTGGTCCTCACACAGTCGGCCGATTGATTTTCATGCATTATTAGAAACTTTTGGTTAGATCCTTCCTTTTTTTTTTTCTGCTTTCTTTTTCAACTTTAATCCTCAATTACATAAACCCCCCTCCTAAACACACATCAAAATCCTCTCTTCTCCCTCTTGAAGACACACATGAGAATTTAAGGAGCCTTTTCTAGCTCAATATTTTTTTAGGTGTTCTATTGCTCCGAACCTAGAAAGGGCATGTCTTAAGAGCAATCTTCTCTTCTCCCTCATCTTTTCTTATTTATTTTTCTTGCTTAGACTTAAGCATGTCTAGGTTTATTTACACTTAGAATAAGCATGTTTAGGATTTGCTTTTATTCTTAGAAGCATGACTAAATGAATTGCTCTAACATGTTTAAAAAAAAAATGTAATTCTATTCTCCTTCCTCTTTCTTTGTGTGAATATACAATTGTTATTGGTCGAATATACCCACATGTTTTGATGAAGATAAAATGAATAACCTGTGTATAAAACAAACCGCTTAGGCAGACTATATAACAGCCTAAGTTATTTTTATTTGGTATACGCTAATGGAGGCCGGATTTTGATTCGAGTAAGGCGAATGGCTCATACCTAACTTCCCAAACCCATCTCTAAAGGGATGAGAGTAGTTAGGTCCTAACGTGAGGGCTTGAATTGCCCCCATTCATTCCCAATTGAATAATTGGGTGATGACTTCATTTCTCCATATGTGCCCATGACTCGTTTGTGTTGCCTTAAGTCTTGAAAGAGGTTTTGACACAGTATCATTAGCGTAAACGCTCTAGCAGGATGAAAGCCCCTATTCACACTCCTATTTACAAATTATCTAATACCGCTCTCTCGACCAAATTTCACCCAAAATGGTCAAAACGCCCTCGCGGTGCCCAAAATGACTAGAATGCCCTCACGACACCTAATCAAAATGCTCTCATGACACCCAAAATGACCAGAATGCCCTTGTGACACCCAAATGACCAATACGCCTTCATGACGCCCAAAATGACTAGAGCATCCTCATGACACCCAAATAGCCAAAACACCCTTATGACACACAAATTTCATACAAGATGACCAGAATGCCCTCACAATGTAAAATGACTCAAACACCCCTTTTGTGAGAAGGCAAGGATAATCACTCACGAGGTGATGATACCAAGTCATTGACAGAACCAAAGTAATGCACAGATATCAAAGTCCCACTTACGACATCAGAATGTCTGGAGTAATGAAATCAAAACGTGTACATGCAACAAAACATGAGAAGCAAAGCTTTTTGAAAACATAAAAAGCTCATAAAGGATCCCTTGTACAGATGAACTAGACCCACTTTCCTTTTTGAATCAGAGGAACTAACATCTCAAAATTTTTATTGATGTAGGTACGAATAGTGGTGGTCACCAATCCACTGAACCTATGAGCCACCAATGGTAATGGTCCTTGATCCAACTCGATTCTCGAAAAATCGATGGCGACAATCGTCGACCCAAAAAATCAACAACTGAGGTAGACAAAGGTTGAAGTTCAAATTAGATCCCTAGTGGAGCATAACAGACAGAAGATAGGAGTAACCTCTAGATGAGTCCAATTCAACCCTAAATGGGATGTTGAATCCAAACCCAACTTTGCCTCCAAGAGGCTATGGAACCAATATCTAGATTGAAGCAAGTGCTCATGAAAAATGAGGCAAACATGATGAAAGCATCCGAGATTGAAGCAAGTCCTCATGAAAGCATGAGGCAGTAGGATGAAAGCATATGAGATTGAAGCAAGTCCTTGCAAAAGCATGGGGCAATAAGATGGAAGCATCCAAGATTGAAGCAAGTCCTTGCAAAAGCATGGGGCAATAAGATGGAAGCATCCAAGATTGAAGCAAGTCCTTGGAAAAGTATGAGGTAGCAGGATGAAAGCATCTAAGATTAAAGCAAACCCTCACGAAGGCATGAGATGATAAGATGGAAGCATCCAAATTAAAGCAAGTCCACACGAAAGTACGAGGCAATAGGACAGAAGCATCCAAAATTAAAGCAAGTTCTCATGAAAGCACGAGGTGCCAGATGAAAGTGTACACCTCCGATTTTCATATCATCAGAAGGTGAAAATGTCTTCAATTGGCCTGTAATAATAGTCGATTGAATCCTTAATCAGCCAACAGTAATAGCTACTAAAACCTTTGTCAATCTGTAGCAATAGTTGATTAAATCCTCAACCGATCTACAGCAATAATCGATAAAATCCTCAACTGACTTGCAGTAGTGGTTGAAAGGATGGTGGAGTTTACACACCTGGTTGGTAAGTATGCTTCCAATTTGTTTCCTTAGTGGTCATGTTCCACAACCCCTTCAAAGTAAGAGGTAAAACTATAAGCACTAACGAGTCACTTATGATTTTAAGCCCAATGATGATAAACGAAATACAAAAGTCAAAAGGGGGTCAGGTGTGCAAAAATGTTGAAAACTAGGACGCAAGACCAAAACCGAATGAGACAAAAACTAGGTTCTTTTACCTACTACATGCCAACTAAACTGGGGTAAGCTAGTTTATTCTGGCATGCGCCTCTTTATACTAGCACGAACCAGTTTAACTAGCATGCACCACTTCTGCTATAGTGTATTAAAAAAACCCATTTTTTTAGAGAAAGCAGGTTGGCTATTGCTTAGGAGTTTGTACCAAATAATCTTATGATTTCAATAACCCTGAAACACAATTTTCCTACCCTTTTAGTGATTTGTAGGGCTTTTGAGCCTCTTTCCTTTGAGTTATGCACATTCTAGCTTCGTTTTGACGACTTGGTGAGCCCGAGGACAATGAATACATTACCACCCTTACTTTTATGATTATATGCATATATTTACATGTCTTTATGCTATTCTTTGTGTTTTTTTGGTTCTTTACATGTCTCAATTGAATATATGCGATTTTCATCTATTTTCATGGGTCTTTTGAGTATGGGTATTACGGCCATGTGTGAACGGGCCTTTTATCCTGCTAGAGCATTCACAACCACGACTTATGTCAAAGCCTCTTTTGAGACTTAAAGGAACACAAATGAGCCATGGGCACGTCAAGAGAAATGAAGTCGCCACCCAATTATTCAATTGGGAATGAATGGGGCCAATTCGATCCCTCGCTTCAGGACCTAAACTACCCTAATCCCTTCACAGATGGATTCGAGAAGTTTGGTACGAGTCCTTTGACCTGCCTGAATCTAAATCTGACCTCCACTAGGATATACCACATAAAAATACCTCATATTGATATACAGTTTACTTAAGTTGTTCATTTTACACGTATTTCCATTTTTATCTTTATTAAGCATGTGAGGTGATTATTCAATCAAATAACAATTACAAATGTATCCATAGAAAGAGGGAGGAGAATGGATTATATTTCCTTTCAAACATGGGGGATAGGGGAGAGGATTACATTGCTCTTCAACAAATAAAGTAAATTATACTTTTAACACTTGAAATATAGCATTCATTCAATAACATAAATCATACATTCAAATATCAAATAGTCAATTTGAGACTAAATAGATAATGAATTTCTCACCACCATATATGAGTCTATTCAATGTCTATTAAGCCTCTTCAAGCATATACTCATACATCCATTCATTATAAGTAATTGTCCCTCGCCATCAATGTGAGTCCACCATCATTGCATGGCATCATCCTAATCATGCTTCTAATCATAGTATGTTCGTACATTCATTTATACCAATATATTTAGAATCATGGCATCCTAGACTAGATTTGATAATTCTATTATGGCAATCTACCTATTGCTATTCTAACATAATTCATATTAATTCATAAGGGATCATGGCATTTCTAGCCTAATACAAACAATCAAGAACATTCAAAATCAAACAAGGCTATTCTAGCCCAATCCAAGCATTCAAGGGGCAATATGGTAACTCTAACCTATTCTATGTTATTTCCTATAATGCTTCGAAGAATTATAAATTTTCCTAGCATGATTCTAATCATATGCTCCTAAGCATGATTCTAAGTATTCGCAAAGAAATTAAAATTCCCAAACATGGTCCTAATAAAGAAGAGATAATGGACTTACCTCGACATGCTTATCCACCTCGTAAAACAAATAAGAATTAGAACAATTCATAATAACCCTAGCATGCTCCTAAGCATCAAAATAAACTCTAATCATGCTTAACTCTAAGCAAGAAAAATAAATAAGAACGTATGAGGAAGAAGAGAGGACTGCTCTCAAGACATACCCTTTATGGGTTTAGAGCAATAGAACACCTAAAAATCTTTGAACTCGAAAAGACTTCTCAAATTATTGAGTGTGTCTTCAAGAGGGAGAAGAGATGATATATTCGATAATCTGTGTCTTGAAAAGTGAGGAGAGGGGGTCCTTTTATAGTGGAAGATTGAGGTTGAAAAAGGAAGCTGCAAATAAAAAAGGAAGGTCTGAATCAAAATTTTTTAAGAATACATGACCAACAGTTGTCGGGCTGCTAGTATCTGATCACTATTTGACCACTGGGTGGCTGTTGTTTGATAGCTGGGCAGTTGTTCCCCTTTTAGTCCTTTATTTTTTCTCACTCTGTAGTGCAATCCCTTTTGTCCTTCATCTGTTCGATCGCACATAACTTTTTGAGTTTGACTTTGATTTGTGATCCGTAAATTTCTACAAAAACTAGACATTTGTAGGTTTGCAATGTTGCATGACTCCTCATCATATCTTTCATGGATTAATTTATGTGAGTTTTTGAAGTCACATGTCAGTTTTTGAGACCTTTCATCGATTCCTTCTCGCCTTCCTTTCTTGGCATCCAAGGGTGCTTTGGTCATTTCATAACTTAATATTAATCTTGATTTCATCATTGTGCTTCAAAAATTTAGTGTCTATAGCCTACTGCCTACTTTGGAGAAGTTTCTGAGACATAAAAATTGACAAAGTACTCTTGCTTCATCTTTTCTCCTCCCATCTTTGCATCTTCTTCTTAATCTCTATCGTCATTCCATAATACTTCTCATCATCCCTTCTTCTTTTATTCCTACAAAAAGATTTGCCCCTTCAAAGGCCAAAGTGTGCCCATTCAAGGGCTAATGTGCCCATTCCAAGGCTATAGTGCCCATCTAAGGGCGAAGGTGCCTATTCAATGGCTGAAAGCATCCTATATTGTTATGACAAAATACTCCTCAATGCACCTACTTCTTAGGGTTATCAACACTCGTTAGTACACCTACTTCCTAGGGTTTGGTAACACTTTTTAGTGCACCTATTCTAAGGGCTTGAAACACTCTTAAGTGCATCTACTTCTTAGGATTTTCAACACTTTTCAATGCGCCCCTTTTTAGAGCTTATGCCCCTGGATGATCAACTGGTCGACTGTGTGAGGGCCATCGACCCTGCTATTACCATTTTGCCCTTGGATGTTGTGATTGATCTCAATTGCTTCAATTAGGCTAAAAGTGTCGTAAGTTGATATGAACAATGCAACAATAGCAATAGGTAGATTTGCCATGACAGAATTTATCAAATCTAGTCTAGAATGCCATAATATATTAGATTATGGCTTTGTATGATTTATAATGCATGAATGTTTGTATTATGAGACGAGTGTAATTATGTGATGCCAAGAAGTGGTAGTGGGCTTACATTGATGACGAGGGACCATCACTATGAATGAATGACTTAATGTATGAATAAAGGTTCAATAGACTTTGAATAGACTCACGTATGGTTGGGAGGAATTCATCATCTATTAGGTCTCGAATAGACCATTTGTATTTGATATTTAAATGTACATTTTAGAATTTATTCTATTGAAGAATAAAAGCAATGTAATTCTCTTCCCTTTCTCCCATGTTTGAAAGGAAATGTAATCCATTCTCCTCCCCCTTTCTATAGATGTTTACAATTGCCACTAATTGAATAATCACCTAACATGTTTAAAAAGATAAAATGGAAATGTGTACATAAAATGAGCAACATTAAGTGGGCTAAGTTATGGCATGAGATGTTACTATTCAGTATTTTCTAGTGGAGGTCGGATCTTGATCTGGGTAGGTCGAATGACTCGTACGTAACTTCCCAAACCTATATCTGAAGGGATGAGGGTAGTTTATATCCTAAAGCAAGGGATCGGATTGCCCCCATTCATTCCCAATTGAATAACTAGGTGGTGACTCCATTCTTCAGACGTGCTCGTGGCTCGCTTGTGTTCCTTTAAATCTCAAACGCTCTAATGGGATGAAAGCCCCATTCACAGTGGTGACTCCAGTGAGGATAAAAGAAGCTGATTCCAATGGGAATAATAAATTCTAATGGCTCATGTCGATATAATAAGTCCTTGCATCACTGCACTTTTGCACGCAATGAGCACGAACTAGCAAAATCAATCATGTGGCATTGGCATGAGAAGTCTTTGGCTCCATTCGACCCCTAGGCGACTCATGTTGGTGTCACCACCTTTGAGCACGTGGCATTGAATTGGTATAAAAAGAGATTGACCCAAAAGGACCTCTCCCGCTTGAAGAAGCCCAGACCATTAGACCCATAAGACTCAAGCCCATGTAGATGACTTTAGAAACTTCCAAATAGGATGAATATCCAAAACCCATGTTAAGATGAAGGTTTATGGATGTGAGATCCCTGTGACTAGGATAATATTGACTCAAACCTTATGGAACCATAAATGAATGCCACTTGTCAAGTCACGCATAAGAATAAAATGGGAACATGTGCCATGAGTTAAGGTTATCATGGCATTTAGAAGCCATGTTTATGATAATCATGGAGAATCTAAACATCAACATGAATGTTAGAATTAGGAGAGAGAATATTGCATTCCCAAATTGTATGATGATGTCATGGGAATGAGGCCAAGGAAAAGAGACTTGACCTCATGTTTGTGGGAGAAATAAGGTTAGAAGGCTGACAGTGTGCCTATGCCATTGAATGAGCATGCATCACATCATGCATACATGCATGGCATTAACACCTTTGTTCTGCAGCCATCATCGCTTGGGTTAGATGAGGTGGTCGTTTGACAAGACAACAAAAACCAGTTGACGAAATGGTTGCACCCAACAATAACAATGTTGAAATGGCCCAATTGAGAGTTGATATGACTGTAGTCCAACAACAAATGGCCCCACTCATTGAAGCACTCTAAAACAGACCCAACCACATGAATCAGCCTCTATGCGAGGGTAACACTTGTGATGAGGGTGAAACTAGCCAAGGCAGAGATAGGGGGAAAAGTCCAGTCAACCAAGAAGAACTCGAATACGTCAGACAATTGGTCAAAGACATGGAGAAGGTCCAATCCCTCTTGAAAAATAAGGGACTGAAAGGAGTCAAAGACCTAGATGGCCCGTGCTCATTAGAGACAAAGACTTGCCTCCAAAATTTCACATTCCTAACTTGCCCAAGTTCAACAGAGAGGGCAATCAAAAGACAAATTTGAGGCAATATGCAGTTATCATGGCTACTACTCCTTTGACAAAGGAGCACATATTGAAGTATTTCATGCTATCCTTAGAAGATGATGTGGTAGCATGGCATCATGATCTCTCTAAGAGAGTTTGGGAAGATTGGTAGGAGCTTTCCCAGCAATTTGTAGAGCAATATCACCACAATACCCAACTAGGGATAACCTTGAGGGATTTGGAGGCAACAAGGCAAAAGCCCAGTGAAACTTTTTCAGAATATCTAGCACGTTGGAGGGCCAAGGTAGCCAAGATGACCACCAGGCCTACGAAAAAGGACCAGGTTCGCATGGTGATCAATGGAGTCATAGTTTCATTAGCGATAGACTGGCGAGCTTCCCTATTAAGACATTTGAAGACTTGTATGACTCAGGTATACAAATTGATGAGTTGGAATCTAGGCGTAAGAGAAATAACTACTCGCAAAGAAGTGAATGGTAATATCAACAACCTAGTGGGTCTAACATGAAGTATGTTGAGATGAAGGCAATTGTCCAACAAAGAAAATTCAGTCGTTTGGTAAGACCACTTTCCAAGATCTTTACAAAATTGAAGCTAAAGGGATCTTGCAGCCATTGCCACCAAGAGAAATTTCAAATCCACTACCAAGGAATTGGAGGCATCATGAGAAGTGTGAATTCCATCAAGTGACCAGTCACAAAAGCGATGATTATACTCACCTCCACCTTGAGATCTAAAACTTGATTGATAATGGCCAGATTCCTGACCTAGAAAACTATGAGCTTGACATTAGAAGCAACCCATTACCTAATTACAACCAAGTCCCTCCTCCGTCAACCAAGGTGGTTGGGTCAGGCTTTATAGAGAGGGAAGTCATGAACTCTTTTAAGGAGAGTAGATCGAGCAGGGCCAAGAAACCAAGAAAAGAGAGAAGTCCAAGCTTGAACAATCAGAAAAGCCCACAAGAAAAGTGGCCACGGAGAAGAAGCCCAAGGCTTAAGAGCCCAAAGAATAAGAGTCCAAGAAGATCATTGATAGGGTGGAAGATGAGCCCATTCCTTTGGCCACCAAGATTCACACCAAGAAGGGTGGACGAGCCAATATTGCAGTAAAAAGGGTCAAGCGAAGCCTAGAACCCAAACTTGTGTGCCTTAGAGACCAAGAAGAGGAAAAGTCATAGGAAAAGATAGAAGAAGAAGAAGTTGAGGTGACACCCACCAAGAAGAAGTCCACATCATCAAGCTCCTTTGCCAAGAAATGGATAGCCAGAAAACAGGCTAGAAAAGGTCACCTAGAAGACTCAAGGTAAAGAATCGTAGTGAAGCTAGGAAAGGGAAGCAAGTTGAGAGTCTTGTGACAAGAGAGAGTTTTCCTAGAAAGTGTAAAGAAGTAAGAGTTATGGGGATTTGGGTTGACATCCCTAAAGTCAAGACCCTTCCAAACTTTGGGGCTGACTTTAGGGGTGATGAGAAAGAAGGAACGAGAGTTAAAGGAGAAACACTAAGGGGTAAGGGTTTAAGGAGTGGTAGATTTTACCGTGAGAAAGAGAATGAGAAAATAATCGAAAAGACAGTTGAGAAGGGCAAAGAAGTTGCAAAGGAAGAAGCCAAAGAATAAGAGGATCAAGTGATTAAGCAACTAAACAAGACTCAAGCAAATGCTAGCATTTAGGATTTGCTACTATCGTCCCAAAAACATAGAGAAGCCATTGCAAAGGCATTGGCAGAGGTGGAAATATCAATAGCTGCTACTACTAGTGAAATGTTGATCGCCTTGACTAGAGGAGAACCTGAGAAAAGAGAAGGGCATGGTTACCTTTATTGATGAGGATCTACTGTTTGAAGGGAGGAATCACAACAAGTCGTTGTTCATCACCACAAAAATTGGTAGGAAGACATCTCCTTGTATCATGCTAGACGATGGGTCCACCATTAATATTGTGCTTGTGAATGTATTGCACAAGTATAGGGTCAATGAAGACGTGCTTAAGCCTTGTGAGATGGTGATCAGGGCCTATAATTACTCAAAGAGGAGTGCTATTGGGATCTTCAGAGCCTTAGTAAAGACTAGGCCAATTGAATCCATGACAGAATTCACAATCCTCGACATTCCAGTCATATTTGCTACTTTGCTGGGACAAGCATGGTTCCATCTGCTAGGTGGAGTCCCTTCCACTTTACATTACAATATCCAATTCAACATGGATGGCGAGATTGTAACCATTCATGTAGCCTTAACTATTGCACCAGCTGCTTTAAGTGTGAAGGTTGGAGAATTCCTTACATGGGAGGCTTTCAAGTAGCCATGATTGACAAATTCAGCATAATTGTAGCTGGGATAATGAAGAAACAAGGGTACTTGCCAAGAACTGGGCTTGGGAGGAGTGGACAAGCTTACCATCATTTCCAAATTTCAAAGGCCAAACTTCTAGAAGAGGTTTTGGCTACAATTATGAAGGAGAAGAAGAAGACTTTGGGCCCAAGAAAGGGGGATTTATCGAGTTTGCCAAAGTCCAAGATACGAAGTATGTGGGAGCTGCTGAACCATAGGTTTTCAAGGGAATGTTAAAGCTTAGATTTGAGATCTTCAAAGATATCCTTCAGACAGGAGTCTCTAAAGGAAATGACCTGGTTGGAAAAACAAAGAAGATGACCATCAAGGAGGAGAAGCCTCAAGATTAAGCTCTGCTAATGGACCCGTCCATCGACCTTACTGCCTTCATTGAAGAAGGAATCAAAGATGTATCTTATGAGGATGTGCTTATACCTAACCTTTTCGAAGAAGAGGGCAATGTTTATGCTTCTAAATATGATATAATAAAGAATTAGTTTGTTTACTTGTGTGATGTCTTTCCTAATGGCAGTATGCATTATGATTTGCATTTCACTAGCATATTTGACATCCATATCATTCAAACTCATGACATTAATCTTTGTACAATCAAAAAACCCAAAACATATGCATTGCACTTAATATAACTCCTGAAGAGAGAGAGAGATTTGAAAGATTAGTAAAGAAACATGAAGAAATCTTCGCCTGGTCCTATGACAACATGCCTGGAATCGAGAGAAGCGTTGTTAAGCATACAATTACAACTTATCCACACATGAAGCCGGTTAAGCATAAATTAAAGAGGATGAGACCGGGTTGTGTTCAGAAAATGAAAGAGGAAGTCTCGAAGCAAATTGAAGCTAAGTTTTTAGAAGTGGTGAAACATCTAAAATGGTTAGCCAATATCGTGCTGATGCCGAAGAAGGATGGAAGGGTTCGAATGTGTGTAGACTACTAAGATTGGAAAGAGGCCCCACCAAATGATGATTTTCCTTTGCCTCACATCGATGTGTTGTGGACATTACTACTGCCAGTGTAATGTTTTCTTTCATAAATGGGTTTTCTGGAATACAGCTAGATAATGATTGCCAATGAAGATAAGATAAAGACGACCTTTATTAGAAAATGGGGAACCTACTATTACAAGGTAATGCCCTTCAGATTAAAGAATGTAGGGGCCATTTACCAATGAATGGCGACGACGCTATTGCATGCATGATGCATAAAGAATAGAAGTTTATGTCGATGACATGGTAGTGAAATCTAAGACTTGAGAGGGTCACTTTGAGGCCTTAGATAGGTTCCTAAAAAGGTTGAAGAAATAGAAAACACAACTAAATCCGAAGAAATATGTCTTAGAAGTCACCTTAGGGAATTTGTTAGGATTCGTAGTTAGCAAGAAAGGGATAGAAGTAGATCCAGACAAGGGTAAGGCCATTACGGAGATGATGTCACTTAAGATCGAAAAAGAAGTTCGAGGGTTTATGGGGAAGATATAGTACACTAGTCGTTTTATTTCTAAACTTACAATCATTTATGCACCAATCTCCAAGCTTTTAAAGAAAGGTCAACTGGTGGAACGGAATGATCAGTGCCAAGAGGCATTCAAGAAGATTAAGAAGTACTAGCAGAATCCACCAATTTTGAGACCACCAAAACCTAGTATAAATTTCAATCTTTACTTGGCTCTTGAGGATGCCGCCGTTGATGCTGTATTGGCACAAGAATATGAGAACGGTTAAGAACATGCCATCCATTAACTTAGCAAGACGTTGCTACCATACGAGATGAAGTACAGCCATGCGGAGAAAACGTTCTTGGCCATAGTTTAGCTTTGAAAGAAGATTAGGCATTATTTTCAGTCTTATAAAATTAAGGCTGTTTTTATGGAGGATCCGATGAAGTAGCTTTGATAGGCACCAGCGTTGGTGGGAAAATTCGCAAGATGGCTAGTGCAATTGTAAGAATTTGACATAGAGTATGTCACCAAGAAGGTGGTGAAAAGAAGACTAGTAGCAAAATTCTTGGTTATGAACCCAGTCGATAATGACAAACCATAGGAGTTTCGAATTCCAGATGAACATCTGGGGGTAATCTCGGTAGTGGGATGGACGATGTTGTTCGACGGAGTCGTCAATCACAATAGTGCTAGAATAGGAGTTGTTCTAGTGTCACCGACTGAAGAAGCCATTCCATTCACTAGGAAGTTGGAATTCCAGGTCACCAACAACATAACTGAATACGAAACCTACACTTTTGGTTTGGAAGTCGTGATTGCTATGGGCATTGATGAAATAAAGTGTCGGAGGATTCAAAACCGGTCATCTCTCAAGCCAATGAAGATTGGGATCTACGGGAACAAAGGTTGAAATCATTCTTCGAACACATAAAAAGGTTGATTAAGAGGTTCAAGCAGTGCACCTTTACCCACCTTCTAGGAGTGGGAATCAGATGGCTGACGTATTGGCTTCATTAGCATCAGTTTAGGTGAGTACACAAGAATTATTGGTGATACCAATAGTGATATAACAAGCATAGGGCCTTTGTTATATGGAAACATATGTAAGAAAGGTTAAGGTAGACGAAAAGCCATGGTTCTATGACTTGAATAGATATCTAACAGAGAGGATTTTGCCTGAGGAGGATAGTGAGAAAGACAAGGCTGTGTTGCGAAGCTTGGCCCAAAAATTTACTTGTCATCAGGGGGTGATGTATAAAAGAATGTGTAGATTTTCAAAAGAAAATTAATATGTATGCATTTATATATTACAAAATTTAGAAACCATGTCCTAACACTACAACAAAAATACTCATATTTGACGGTTTTTTACCGCCAAATATATACATATTTGGCGGTCTTGAAAACGCCACCAATGACACCGCTAAATATGGTCAAATTGACGGTCAGTCAACCTGCCAATTATACACTTGACTATACTTGACGTTTTTTGGCCGCCAAGTGTAAATAGTTTTAAAAATTAAAAAATATATATATGCTTGACAGTTTTTAGCCGTCAAGTATATATTTAATTATACTTGGCGGTTTTTAGCGGCCGAGTATAAATAATTTTAAAAATAAAAAATATATGTATATACTTGGCACTTTTTAGCCGTCAAGTATATATTTAATTACACGTAGAGTGGAAGAAATAGTGAGTCAAATGAAGGACCAAAAATGGATTCTCAGAGACATCTGAAAACTTCAATTATTTAATTATATTCACATACTGAACTGTCATATCATTGATTCATGTTGGTCTCAATGGTGAAAATTTTAAAAGAGGCTAGTTGGATCTCTTTGACGTATCCGTTTTTGGCCGCCAAATATGTATATATTTGACAGTCTTGAGAGCGCCACCAATGGCACCGCCAAATATGGTCAAATTGACGGTCGGTCAACCTGCCAAATATACACCTGACTATACTTGGCGGTTTTTGGCCGCCAAGTATAAAAAATTTTAAAAATTAAAAAAAATATATACTTGACAGTTTTTAGCCGCGAAGTATATATTTAATTATACTTGACGGTTTTTAACCACCGAGTATAAATAGTTTTAAAAAATAAAAAAATATATATATACTTGACACTTTTTAACTGCCAAGTATATATTTAATTACACGTAGAGTGGAAGAAATAGTGAATCAATTGAAAGACCAAAAATGGATTCTCAGAGACATCTGAAAACTTCAGTTATTTAATTATATTCACATACTGAACTGTCATATCATTGATTCATGTTGGTCTCAATGGTGAAAATTTTAAAAAAGGCTAATTGATAACAGAACAATTAGAAACGAGAGACAGAGGCAAGCTAAACCCATATAAATTTTTAGGAAAAGTCTATGACATTCATGTTCGGCATAAAGGTCTTTTTTTTTAATACCCAACTTTTAGCTACATATACCGAGCTCTAAGGAGGGACTGGAAAAAGAAAAAATGAATAAAAAAGTCATAGTATATGACCTATAATGTGATTAAGTAAATAGACTCCAATGCTTGAACACGAATTTCAGGATCATCAACTAGTTCATGCTTGATCTTTAGTGCACTTGCAAGCTCAAGTGGCAATTTTTACGTGTCTTGTTCGTTATGTACCTGTTCAGAAGCCATCATATCAAAGAAGAAAAATCATCAATTATTGCATTAAATGCAAACAAGAACCAAGGTTGCAAAACACTTAAAGAGTGCAAGCGATGGGGCAGAGGGTAATTAAAAAAAAAAAAATCAAATTTAGAACAAAGGAAGCTATAAAATTCAAACTGTCATGTGCAACTTTTGTCAACCCAAAAATAATAACAATAGTAATAATTCTTATTCTATTGTAGACCATGGTGGGAGCTGTTATTTTTGCTTTGGAGCTACATAAATTGTAAGCATGCCCTGCTTACATAGGAAAACTTGCCTCCGAGAGGGGTACATTATAATATTTCCACCATACTTACAGCTTCTAGACTCATGAAATTATGAACTACACTTCATGCAAATTCATCAATCCAAATTCTTACTAGCATTAACCCTAGACTGTTTGTTTGTTAAGCATATAACAATAAAGTTAACTTCAAGCTCTAACTATGTTGAACCTAGGCTATAATACTGCTTAGAGAGAGAGAGAAAGAGAGACAGAGAGAGAGAGAAAGAGAGAGAGAGGGCCTGATACTCTTGAAAGTATACAAATCCTGTACAAATAGAGAAGAAAGTCCAAGCAATCTGAAACATAGGAACAATAACAATTGCATCGAATAACAACAATCCTTCATTCAACCTTGTCATATGCAGAAATAGAAAGTGTGAAGGTAATTTGATGTGTGATAATATTATCATGTCAATTAAATTGTGCATTGGAACATATTACAAACCAGCAAAAATGTAACTAAGAATTCTGCTAATCTTTACCCAAAATCCAGCTGTACTAAGAAATAAAAGAAGCATTGAGTATGTGAACCAACTGTGCGACTCATAACCACTAGACATGGCCAATCTAAGCAGGTTAGAGCTGCACCAAAAAAATAATAATAAATAAATAGAAATAAAAAGTAAACCAATATACAATAGAACAACAATATCCAGTTACATCTCCAAAGGGTGACGATTCCTAAGCTAGCCAACTTACACAGATTTTGCAAACAGCACTGAGCAAGATCCTACAGCACTTGAAGCTATAGCATACGAGAAAGGAAGCAGCATATGCCAATAGGGTCTAAGATCTTGTCCAAAATCGGCAAATATATCTCCTCTCCTGAATGTTACACAAGTTGATCACACAAAATGCAACTATGTGAATTAACATCGTGCTCCGAATTCTCAGTTTTATATAGAATCATGTATCCTTACTTGTAAATGTAGTGATTCAAGGCAACAACTAAGATCAAAGACAGACAGTACATAAGGAATGTAATGTTGCTGTACTTTTCTGCCAATTGTTCTAGTGTGTACACTGCAAGAAACATGTTACCATTAATTAACAACAAATATGATCAAGAAAGGCTTGGTGAAAGTAGATATTCCAGTAAAAATTGCGCATGTAAATTGTTAAAAGCAAGTCATACCAGGTGACTGGTGATTACCGAAGGCAACTAGAAATATGTGTCCTAGAACAATAAAGGCTGTTGCAACCAGTACTATGTAACAGAAATAATGAACATTGAGATCTACTTAACATTTTCGATTTAAGATTAGATTCCATTTATGGTTCTGCAAATTAGCTCACTTCAGAATTTAACATACTCGACAGCCACCATTTTGTTGAATATGAAGTAAGCAAATGCAATGTTTGATACAAACTGAACAGAACCAAAGGCTGCAAGAAGGGGCTGCAAGGCAAAAAGACAAAGACCAAAAAAATAAAAAAAAATAAAAAGAAAATTAGTGAGTTGCCTCGAGGTAATAATAATTTTAGACCTTAGATATGACAATTTGTAATCTGAAATACAAAAAATTTAATCCAACCACACATATCCAGATCCCAAGGCTAGGAAAATGGCAGGATTTTACTGACCTGAGTGCCATATCCAAATGAAATGAAATTAAGGCAGTTTCCAAGAATGAAAAATGCAATCCTTGCATTTGAAAAAATATAGATTTAATGACTGAAAATCAGCAGTGACATTAAATTCAGAACCCCTTTAAAAAATTAATCAACATAAGACCAGCCTTTACCAACTCTCCAAGAATGGAAGTATACAATAGGCTTCAGCGAAAGTTTCCATTTGTTCCATCACTATCTAGATCATAATACCTTTCCCTCTACAAACAATTTAGCAAGACTCAACAATACTGGCGACATGATCCAAATATGAAAAATAGTGCCTTCATCAATATGTAATCGATAACTGAAAATTCAGGAAAAGACTAAAATCTGTCAATTTTCACAGAAGTCTCAAACAAAAGGGATAGCTGACAGGCTCGGACCAAAACTCAACCATGTCCTAGATAATTAGTGCATTCATCTGATCAATAAAATTAAGATTTAAGCATTTCAACTGAAGTGGACAACAATTTCTAAAGATAATACCTGAGGTTAAACACCATTAGAAATAGATGAAATTTCTAAAAAATTATAATTAATCAAATTAGATTACTTTTTAATACACCTTTATGGATATGAGCTTGACTACTCCTTCAAAATTAATAACTTAATAAAAAGGCAATAATAAGAATATAAATTACCAATATTTCTGAGCCAATACTTCGAACTATTTTCCATTATTTCCCTTTCTTTTTATCTATCTCATCAACCCATGAACACAATAAAATAATGCAATAACATGCTAATTGGCATTAGTTATAATAACTTGATTTTACTCTATCAATATGCAAAGAAAAGTTACAAGGAACTCCTATACAAGTGAGCTTTCATGTACGAGACTCTTAAGTTCTCTATAACTATGAACTTAAATTAATAATATAAACTATATAATTAATAAACTAATTGGCAGTTTCAATCACCGACTAGACTAGGACCTTGCAAATATTTCTGAATTTTGTGCCTCTATTCGTATAAGATATATAAACAAATAAATTATTATTGTCCTTTTATGGCTAATATTTATTGATTATCTTTTAAGAGAATAATTCAATATAAGCGGAAATTAATTATGGTTGTCATGGTCTGGCTAGGATCTCAAACTTTTTGTGTTGGTTTAATTTTCTAGTTAATTTTCTAGTTAATAATTTTACTATGCTTAGCACTATTTTTCCTTGTTTAGGAATTATTTAGAGAAATTAAGCAAAACATAAGATAGGTATATTTACTAAAGATGACCAATTAATAATCTCAAACTAAAAGAAACTTAACTTACATATATAAAATAATCAAATACCTGCGCATCAATCTAAGAGCTAAATTTGAAACAAGATAAGTAAATATAAGAGAAGCACTCGAAAGATATAGAGATAAAGAGAAGTAAACTACAATTTGTTGTATGAGAGATGTGGCCAAATAAAAACAATGATAACTAGCAGTAAAATATCTACTAATTTTTAATAATATAACAAGATGCAAAGTCAATAAGGCCGTAAACTAGTGCACCTAATTTTCAAAGTAGGAAGACTTCACATTAATTAACCAGAAGCAAATCAAGGTTCTATCTATATAAAAATTACACAATCGGGTCTGTACCAACTTCAAAGAAGACAATGAAGAGATACTTTTCCCAACCTCACTTTCCTTTAACTTCTCTTCCTCCCACCCCTCAACTCCAACCGTTATTTCCAATGGAAAATCCAACAAATGCAACTCAAATACACAAACTGAAAACTCATCCAAAAAATAAAAGAGAAAAAGTCAATTATTCTTTCATACCCAATAAAATATCGATTCATGGTCTTCCAATTATCTCTCTTTTCGATAATTTTTTAAATAGTATTCACAACTCTAGCAGAACTAAAAGGAAGTCGAGCGTTTCATTAACTATTTACCATTATAGCTGATCAATTGAATTTCAAATGAAAGAAAAAGAGGAATGATAAGGGACAAGTTTACCGTGTAATGATGCTATGGATTAAGCGATTCTGTAAATTTTCTCTATCGTAATGGTGATGGTTGTTTCTCTTTTCTTCATTTCATCTCTCCCTGTTGAAGCCATTAAATCCTTTTAACATGGTTGGTTCTCCTTTGACAATGATCCGCTCGATCAATTTCCCTTCCAAAAAAAATGAATAGAGGGTGGAGCTGGAGATATTTAAATAATAGCACTGTAGTAACAAAGATTAGCAAGCCCAATGAATAATTTTAAGTCTCTATATAACAAAACACAGCAAAGATGTAGCAAAGGATCACGACAAACTTAAATTATAAAACAAACCTTTTCTAGATCTGTTGACACATGACATATAACTAAATTTATGTCTAGGATCACTTTGTTTTTTTTTCTTTTCTTTTCATCAACCAAAAACGGTGCCATTTCACATCCTAAACAATAGGAAAAATAATTCTTCTTACGCAAGAACTTTGACATTCTGTCTCCTAAGTCTTCTTCCTGCCTGAACATCTGTAAACCTCTGTTTCTTGAAAAAATTGTCCATAGTCACGGTTTACAGTTCTCCTATTCCGAGAGAGTGCAGACCTCTTATATTCTGAAAGTCTCAAGTGTGGAATCCCTTCGATCCTTTTGCCAGTAGCAAGACACTTAGGTCTACTAGCTCTCTTCTGTGCAGTCTGGTATACAAGCTTCCCACTAGGGGTTTTAACAACTCAGTGCTGGTTGGACTCGGTGGCGTAGCTGTGGCGCTTGCAGTATTTCAGATGGGCTTGGAAGGGGAAGGAATGTTGGCCGATGTACATAAATGGTGTCGCTTGACTTGGTGAGGATTTTGGGGGTTACTGTGAACTACAAATTGGATGAGGCATGCGTTGGGGTGTGGAAGAAGGGGACGATGAGGAGAGGCATCATGGTGGAGCGGCAAAGATTGGTGATGCTGTTGTTGCTCAAGGTAACAAGATGAAGATGAAGAAGATAATAATAAAAAATTGAAATTGAAAATGAAGATCGAAAGGGTATTGACAATGGTCTGGGACTTGGAGAAGAGTCGCAAGTAAGGAGGGTGGAGCTGGAGGCGCAGCCATAACGAAGGATGGTGGAGTGGAGAAGGGCGTGTGAGCGTAGTGTCACGAGCTTGGGGTTTGGCGCAGCTCACTCGTGCAGCATTTAGGCAACTTGAACCCGAAGTTGCTAAGTAAGCCTTGTGATTAGCTTGCTTCGTTCAAGGAAGAAGCTTGTGGACCGTTGAGCTTAAGAACTTGTAGGCAACAAAGAGAAGAGTAGGAAGAATGAAGGCAAGTATTGCTTACTCAAAGAATGCTTTGTATTACGATTGAAAGCTTACAATGCTTGAATTCAATAAATGTGTGGATATCTTACAAATGACCCTTGAGGGGTTTTTATAGTGAGCTACCTCCTCAATAACGGCTAGTACAACGGCTAGTACAACTAAGCACAACGGCTAGTTCCTAACGGCTATATTACAACGGCTAGTTGGACCATCTAGAAGATATGTACAATGGATGCCAACTAGTATGCCAACTAGCTAGAGCTTCCGGAAGATGGGCTTGGATTGGGCTAAGCCTTGTGTGTAATTGGGCCAACTCTAGCAAGCAAGTGGGCGGGCTGCAACATCCTCCCCCACCTAATTCCGCGACGTCCTCGGCGCGCTCTCACTCTTGTAGTGTTGAATGTGTTCCACGAATTGCCACAAGGTGTCTTCGTATTCCCAGCTAGCCTCACTATCCAGAAGATTTTTCCATCTTACCAAGTATTCTGTGTAAGGCGGAATCCTCTTCTTTCGAACCACTCGATCCGCAAGTATGTACTCCACATCCTTGTCGAATGCGGTGGCAATAGCTGGGGGTGCCCTCTTGGACATGCTTCTTGTTGGGTCTTCCTTGTCCTTGTGATAAGGCTTGAGGAAACTTACATGGAAGACCGGATGAATTTTGAGGTTGGGGGGCAATCGAACTTGATAAGAGACTTTACCGACTCGTTTGATAACCAGAAAGGGACCTTCGTACCTTTGAACCAACCCTTTATGCACTTTGCGAAGTGTTTTGAATTGTTGGGGTTGTAATTTGATGAGTACTAAGTCACCTTCTTGAAATGAGAGGTGACGTCTCTTCGTATCCGCCCATTTCTTCATCCGTTTAGCGGCCTTGTCCAAGCATGCTCTTGTAATATCGGCTTGCTCATGCCATTCTCTTGCAAGCTTGTAGGCCGCAGGACTTTTTCCTCCATATGTTGAGGCTATCCCATGTGGAGTCATGGGTTGTTGTCCCATCACGATCTCGAAAGGACTCTTACCCGTTGCCTCGCTTCTTTGGAGGTTATAAAAAAATTGGGCATTGTCTAGCAATTTCGCCCAATCCCGCTGATGAGCGCTCACATAATGCCTCAAATACATTTCAAGCAAGGCATTGATGCGCTCGGTTTGTCCATCGGTTTGAGGATGGAGGCTCGTTGAGAAGTTCAAGTCTGTTCCCAACAATTTGAAGAGCTCTCTCTAAAGACATCCCGTGAAGCGAGGATCCCGATCACTTACAATGTTTTGAGGGATTCCCCATAGCTTCACTACGTTCTTTAGGAACACTCGAGCAGCTTCATCCGCGGGGCATTCCGCGGTGACAGGAATGAAGGTGGCATACTTACTGAATCGATCAACCACCACCATGATGCTTCCATACCCTTCGGATTTTTGTAAAGCCACAATGAAATCCATGGAAATGCTTTACAAAGGCCTTTCCGCAATGGGTAGAGGTTCAAGCAAACCAGCGGGGCGTTGGTGTTTGACCTTGTCTTGTTGACACACGAGACAAGTTCTCACATATCCCTCCACGTCTTCCCACATTTGAGGCCAATAATAAGAATCTTGCACAAGAGCAAGGGTTCGTGCCATACCTGGGTGACCAGCGCATTTGGAGTCGTGGCACTTCTTGATGATTTCTTTTCGCAAGTTCCCATGCTTTGGCACAAATAAACTATCCCCCGTAGCGAGGAGTAGGCCTTCATCGAGCCAAAAGTGCCGTGTCTTCCCCTCATTTGCCAAATTCATGAGATTTTTGGCTATGGGATCATGTTCTAGGCTTCGCTTGATACGATCAATAAGGGCACTTTGTGGATGACTTACACTTAAGGTGGCGAGTTCCGCTTTGCGACTGAGAGCATCGGCTACAACATTTGCCTTACCCGCTTTGTATTCGAGCCTATAGTCAAATTCGGCCAAGAAATCTTGCCACCTTGCTTGTTTGGGGCTCAACTTCTTTTGGGTTTGAAAATAACTCGTGGCCACATTGTCGGTTTTAATGACAAAATGTGAGCCGAGCAAGTAGTGTCGCCATACTCGAAGGCAATGAATGATAGCGGTCATCTCCTTCTCTTGGACCGTATATCGCTGCTCCGTGTCATTAAGCTTGCGACTCTCATATGCAATGGGATGCCCATCTTGCATAAGAACTCCCCCTATAGCAAAGTCAGAAGCATCCGTATGTACCTCAAATGGTTTTGTGTGATCGGGTAGCACCATTACCGGTTCTGCACATATGGCCTTCTTCAATTCTTTGAAGGCACGTTGGCATTCTTCGGACCAATGCCATGAACGATTCTTCTCAACGATTCTTCTTCAGAAGATCCGTGAGTGGGGCGGCTTTGGCTGAATAGCCCAAGATAAACCGCCGATAATAATTAATCAACCCAAGAAAAGATCTAAGTTCGGGTACCTTGGTTGGAGGCTCCCATTCTCGAATGGCCTTCACTTTTGCTTTGTCCATCATAAGCTTCCCATCCCGAATTCGGTGGCCAAGAAATTCTACCTCTTGTTGTGCAAAAGAGCATTTTTCTTTCTTGATATAAAGCTCGTTGTCGCGGAGAACTTGGAAGACTTGTTGGAGGTGTCGCACATGCTCTTCAAGAGTTGTGCTATAGACGACAATGTCATCCAAGTAGACTACCACGAACCGATCAAGATAGGGATGGAAGAGCTTGTTCATGAGGGTACAAAAGGTGGCGGGTGCGTTGGTGAGACCGAATGGCATAATAAGAAATTCATAAGCACCGTACCTTGTTACACACGCGATCTTTGGTTCATCACCCTTTGCAATGCGCACTTTTGATAGTACCCCGACCTCAAATCAAGTTTGGTGAAGTATCGAGCCTTCCCAAGTTGGTCGAACAATTCCGCAATCAAAGGTATTGGGTACTTATTTTTTATTGTTACCTTGTTGAGTGCCCGATAGTCGATGCACATGCAGAGAGATCCATCCTTCTTCTTTTGGAAGAGGACGGGTGCGCCATATGGAGCTTTAGAAGGCTGGATATATCCCGCATCAAGTAAGTCTTGGAGTTGTTTCTTCAACTCCGCAAGTTCGGGAGGCGCCATGCGGTAAGGCGCCATGGATGGAGGCTTTGCACCAATCTCCAACTCAATTTGACGATCCACTTCCCGTCGTGGTGGCAATTTATTTGGGAGCTCTTGGGGCATCACATCCTTATATTTCTCAAGGATGGATTGGACTCCCTTTGGCATCGGGTCCTTGGCAACGGCAATGTCCTCACCATCATTTAGTTCTCGAATAGTGGCAAGGAAACTTGGGTCTTTCTTCATTCCCCTCTTAAATTGTAGTGCGGAAAGCATTTTACCTTCGACTTTTGTTGAACATTCCGCCATCACCATGCATGAGTGACTCCCATCGAGAATGTTGAGGGAGTTTGAAGATGGAATGGGGAAGGCATAAACTTGGTCGAAAAACTCCATACCAAGCACTACTCGAAAATCGTCCATAGGAACAATAGAGAAGTCAAGCTTACCGTTCCATGTGTCGAGTTGGACCGATGTAGCTTTGGACACTCCTAAGATTGCCTTAGCGGGTGAATTCACCGCCTTGATGGTGCCCCCTCCGTTGGTGTATTTGAGGCCTAGGCGTGCGGCCTCTTCCATGGATATGAAATTGTGCATGGCTCCTGTGTCGAGCATTGCACGCACCTCCTTGCCATTGATCTTGGCATTCACGTACATGAGACCTTTCTTGTCATGTGTGGGTCTTTTGAGTGCTCCGATTGTGCGGATAGAACCCATCCCCGCTTGTGGCTCCTCATCATGAACATCCCCATCTCGAGTAACGAGGGCATTGAGGGCCTTCCTCTTTGGGCAATCACGTACCCAATGAGGACCATCACAGATGAAGCAAGGACTCTTGGGTTTATGGGCATCAAACTTACCTCTATTAGGCGCATCTCGTTTGTCCCCTCCGAATGCCTTGCGTGCACCACTTTCCTTGTGAGGATAGTTCCGCTCTCCCCCACCTTTCCCATGGCTAGGCTTTTTCTTTTTGGATTGGGAAGAGTAATCCACAAGAGATTCGGCCACGGCTATGGCATCATCGAGATTTTGTACGCCGCGCCTCTCTAGTTCAACTCTTGCCCAATCTTTGAGCCTATCAAGAAAATAGAAGAGAGAGTCTGTTTCGGACATGTCCTCAATTTCAAGAATTATAGTGGTGAATTCTTTGATATACTCACGGATTGTGCTGCTTTGCTTCAATCGGCGGAGACGACCTCTTGCCTCCTTCTCGGCATTGCTAGGAGAGAAGTGCTTTCGGAGCTCTCTCTTGAAGTCCTCCCATGTGCGGAGGGACACGATGCCTTTGCCTGCATCGCCATGCTTTCGGCGCCACCAAAGTTGGGCTGCATCACGTAAAAATGTGGGCGCAATACCGATCCTTGAAGCATCATCATAGGCACCTTTGGCTCCGAAATATTGTTCCAAGCCAAAGAGGAAGTTCTCAACTTTCGTTGCATTGCGGGTGCCATTATAGGTGGCAGGGGTAGGCACATGCATATTCGACAACGCATTAGCACTTGTGAAGGATGGGCTAGTGCGCTCGCATTGATGCTTCTCCCATTCCGTGCGAGACTCTTCTACCTCGGCACGAATTCCCCGCAACTCATGTTCCACAAAGCTCCGCAAGTTTGTGAGCTCTCGTGTGATGTTATGAAGCTCCTTTTCGTAAGCCTTACCAAACTCGTTGATGTTGGACTTTGTGGCTTGAGTGATCTCCCCGTATTCCATCTCTAGGCTTTCGAGACGTTCAATGAGGCCCTCGATCGCATTATCCATCCCCGAGATAGTTTGTTCTAGGCTTGCAACACGAGGCTCCAAGACCTCCGCAAGTGGAGCTTTAGACTTACCACCCTTTTCTTGTGGGCGTGGTTGTGGAAGAGATTGTTCCTCTCATCCACGGACTTGCTCCTCGATATTCATCTCCATGTCGGATGCCATTTATTCTTTGTGCTCGAACCGTGATCTGATACCAACTGTCACGAGCTTGGGGTTTAGCGCAGCTCGCTCGTGCGGCACTTAGGCAACTTGAACCGGAAGTTGCTAAGTAAGCCTTGCGATTAGCTTGCTTCGTTCAAGGAAGAAGCTTGTGGACCGTTGAGCTTAAGAACTTGTAGGCAACAAAGATAATAGTAGGAAGAATGAAGGCAAGTATTGCTTACTCAAAGAATGCTTTGTATTACGATTGAAAGCTTACAATGCTTGAATTCAATAAATGTGTGGATATCTTACAAATGACCCTTGAGGGGTTTTTATAGTGAGCTACCTTCTCAATAACGGCTAGTACAACGGCTAGTACAACTAAGCACAACGGCTAGTTTCTAGCGGCTATATTACAACGGCTAGTTGGACCATCTAGAAGATATGTACAATGGATGCCAACTAGCATGCCAACTAGCTAGAGCTTCCGGAAGATGGGCTTGGATTGGGCCAAGCCTTGTGTGTAATTGGGCCAACTCTAGCAAGCAAGTGGGCGGGCTGCAACAGTAGGCACTGGAGTGGCGACCTTTTAGGAATCATGGATTTACATTGAGGATGTAGGTGAACGTTTTCTTCATTATCTACTATTAGGGTTGGGCATTTGCCCCGGACCCACCACGGACCCGGTCGGACTCGGTCCTTCAGGCGGGTCTTGACCCGCCCCAGAGCATTCATAGGGGCGGGTCTGGGGCAGAAAATTTCTGCCCCGGCCGGGGCGGGTCCGGGGCCGGGTCCAGCCATTTGGACCCGTAGACCCGCCCCGCCCCGAGAGGTTAGGGGTATATTTATAAAATTTTTAAAGTTTAGGACTGTTATGTAATTTTTTAAGTTATATTTGTTAAACTTTTCATATATATAAATTCTTAATAATTTTACAAATAATGCAAATACTTTAATAAAAATGACATTTTAATTAATAATTAATATCTTTTAGTATATTAAAATCAATTTCGTCATATTATAATGAAAAAAAAATATTTGTATTTTATAATAATTGAATTTATATAATATATACAATATTGATATAGATTATTAAGTACTAATTAAATTATTACAATATTAACAAGATTATTTTTAAAATATATATCTGTAATATAATCAGTATATTATTTTTTAAATATGTAAATATAAATATGAGAAAAAAAATCTTAAAACCTTCAATATATGATTTATTGTAATTTAAATTAATTAATTAAATTATTAATGTTTCATAAACATATAATGTTAATTATTTGGTATATGCCAATAATATTATTGCGATTATTGGATTGAAATTAAATCAACATGTTACTAAAAATTTATTTAATTGTATTTTCAACTATTTAAAAAATTGTCAATTAAATAATTTATAAGCAATAATACACTTTTAACATTATTTCTAATAAAGTATGTAACATTATTACTAATATAATTAAATGACAATTAATGATAATTAAATATTTATATTTTATAATAATTAAATTTTATAATATATACAATCTTGATATAGATTACTAAGTACTAATTAAATTATTTCAATATTAACATGATTATTTTAAAAATGTATATCTTTAATACAATCAATATATTATTTCCCATATATGTAAATAAAAATAGGATAAAAATAATCTTATAATCTTAAATATATGATTTATCGTAAATTCTTAATTTAAATTAATTAATTTAATTATTAATGTTTCATAAATACATATAATGTTAATTAATTAGTATATACAAATCATATTATTACTATTATTAGATTGAAATTAAATTAACATACTATTGAAAAAGTGTTAATTAACTAGTTTACAAGAATAATACATTTTTAACATTATTTCTAATAAAGCATGTAGCATTATTACTAATAAAATCAAATGGTAATTAAATATTTGTATTTTATAGTAATTAAATTTGTGTAACATATACAATCTTGATATAGATTAGTAAGTACTATTTAAATTATTGTAATATTAACAATATTATTTTAAAAATGTATATGTTTAATATAATCAATATATTATTTTTTAAATATGTAAATAGAAATATGATAAAAATAATCTTATAACTTTAAATATATAATTTATCGTAATTTAAATTGGTTAATTAAATTATTAGTATTTCATAAATATTTATAATATTAATTATTTGGTATATACCAATCATATTATTACTATTATTAAATTGAAATTAAATGAACGTGTCATTAAAAAATTATTTAATTGTATTATCAACTATTTAAAAATTATCAATTAACTAGTTTACAAGCAATAATAAACTTTTAACATTATTTCTAATGGAATATGTAACATTATTACTAATGAAATCAAATGATAATATACAACTATTTTGATTTTAGTTTGAAGATTTATTATTTTTATGATTGTTAAAAAATGATCATAGTTATAAATGGTATGATGAGAAATTGATAAGGGTGTTATTTGCAAAGATAAAAATATTACAAGGGATGAAGTTGAAAAATATAAAGATTATAGGGTCGTGATTGTAAAAATATAAACAGTGACGGGGCGGGGCGGGGCAGGTCTGGATCTACTAAAATTTTTTTTGCCCCGCCCCGCCCCGCCCCGCAAAGGGGCAAAGGGGTGGGGCGGGGCAAAAAAAAGAGTCAACGAGGCGGGGCTGGATACCGGCCGCCCCGTACCCGCCCCGCCCCGGTTCCAACCCTATCTACTATTGTTAAATTTCAGGGAAATCCATATCTATTAAAACTTATCAGAATCAGTCCCAATATTAGTCCTTATGTTTCATAATTTTTCTTTTACAACCTTATACTAATTTTTCATAATTTTTGGAGCATTAATTGTTTTAATTTAATTTATGAAATAAATTATACTAATTTTTACTTAAGCAAAAATGTTATATTATTTTAAAATATAATTTTATTTCATATTTTTAATTCCTTAATTTTTTATCAAAAAAATTTAAATAATATGATTTTCATCACTTTGAAAGTACTATAAAATAATTTTATCACGTTGAAATTATAAAATAATTTATTTATTTCATAAAATTTTTACATTTAAAAATTTACTTTTACATAATTTAATATTTAAAAATTTATTATTTTCACTTAGACAATAATATTATCTTTTATTTAAATATTTTTAAAAATTATTTTTCAATTTTAATTAAAATATAAAATTATATTATTTAATTATTATTTTGATATTTTTAACTTCTTTGTTTTATTGAAAGTTAAAATATTATATGTACATATTTGAGAGAGAAGATAAAAAGATAGAGGGAAACGTGAGAGGGAAAGGGGAAAGATTACATATAAACATACTCATCATACTTTTATAAAAATATGATAAACATGTGATTTGACAAAGAAAAAAGTGATAAATAAGATAAATAGGCAGGTTTGACTTTCAAACCAATGTTTTATTTTGCACTTTTTTAAAAAACCGCCAAATAAAAAAATCACAAAGTGACAAATAAGTAATAAATTCTTGTAGTGTAAGGATTAAGTGGGTTGAAAGTTAGTGCACTTAGGCTCATGAATCAAGGCCTTGTATATATATATATATATATATATGAGAGAGGATTTTTATGAAAACGGGATATAGAGAGGAGGAGAGTCTCACGGTTATAGGGAGAGGAAAGGAGAAGAAGGAGAAGAAGAAAAGAGAGGAAAAATTTCAAAGAGGTGTATAAGTTTGGAATACAAGTAGGGATTTTCTAACACTATACTTACATCATGTCATGTATTTTGTTGCTTTGATTGATATTGGTTTGTTATGCATGTGACCTATTCTAAATTGATTGTTTTGTTGCATGGATGATGAATTATGAATGAAACTACTTATTGTAAGTTGATTGTTTTGTTGTTTGAATGAGGAATTATGTGCGAAAACTAAGTGCTCATGAAGTGAAGTAGAGATGGTTCTTGAGGGGGCGTTGTAGTTCATGTGACTGTCTTATGTTGTTTGAGCTGATGCATTTTTCTGGATTGAGAATTGTATGATTTTTCATTTGTTTAGGAAAATAGACACATGAAGCTTTATTTAGCCGCTAATTTCATTGATTTTGGAGTTAAAATTAATTTTTGATGAATTTTTGAAGTTGAAGGGGGAAGCAATCCTTATAGCCGCAGACTAGTGCTCCTCGGATCCCCACCATTTAGGGTGAATCTTTGAAGAATATATTAGGAAGAAGGAATCCTCACAAGCAAAAGAGAAGATGGTAGAACTCCAAATCATATGCCCATATCTATCATGAATAGTATGGAATAAAAAATGGAAGTCATACAAATAAAATACAAAGCTGTAGAGGAGAAAGAAGTAACGTTAAGAAGTGGAGCAAATTCAGTGATCCTAGTAATGCCTCGACAGGCTCAATCCAAACCGTAATGTAGCTGGCTAAGAGTAGCACAACCCCAGTCATAATCCCTCACTTGATAGAGATCCTAGAGGGTGGGAAGTAAAGTCAAAGCGGTGATATTCGACGTATTGGCGAAGAGCGATGTATTGGTGAGCATACTAGTCTACCTCGACTAGAGTCAGGTTGGATCTCCATCTTCAATATTCGTATGAGGGAGCGTATCAAATGGCAATATTGCTCTTAACCTTCAACTCACACCTTAAAAGCTGTTGAATCAAATTTTGTTGATCCTTTGAGTCTGTAATGTATGCGTCAATGAAAATGACCTCCCCACAACATGGAAGGCCAGTTAGAGTAGAAACTTCTATAGGCATAATAGTCATCTCACCAACCAGAAGATGGAATGTATAGGTCCTATCCATCTACCTCTCGCACAAAGCAGCTAATGCTCGACGATCAATGTATCGAGGAGTATAGGAAAGACACATGATGAACTCATAGAAGCCAGTGGCGGCAATCCTAATTTTAACAGCTTCATTCTCTATCTCTAGAAACCAACTATAGGCTCTAGAAAATGAGCCACACATCTTGTTCTCGTGATATTCCTAAAGTAATAAATTGAAATCTTTTCATGAATGCATGTCTAGAAAATTCAATGAAGATGGAAAATCAAAGAATGGAGAACAATACGTACCAGACTAATCATATGGGAAGCCACATTATGGACAACAAGCACCTCTCGATTTTTCAGAAGATCCTTAAGTGTTGATTTCCAGACCCAATTGCTCTCATTCAAGTCAAGATGAATTGGATGACCTGCAATTGGAAATAGAAGCCAATAAGAACATTTAAGAGAAAACTAGAGTGAATCGGATGAAGAATGAAGTATTACGTGCGATGAAGCAACAAGAGGATGAATGGACTTTACACAAGTCCTTAACCATTGACCGGCATTCAAATAGTCAAGTAATTGTTGACCAACCGTCGGGTGGTGGTTAGATAGTTGGGCAGCTATTTGACAGTCAGGCGGCTGTCCCTTTAATATTAGGCAGAAAAGTAAAAGAAGAGAAAAAGAAAAAGAAACAGAAGAGAGAGAAAATGGAGAGAAATAGAGAAAAAGAAGAAAGAGAGAGAGAGGAAAGAAGAAAGAAAAAAAAAGAAGAAGGATTCTTCATTGATCCTAAGGCATAGAAGGAATTTTTGGAAAACATCAATGACAAGCACCTGGCCTTGGCAATAGCTTAGTAACTCACAAGGAAAGAAGAGTAACATCAGCCAATAGAATCTTCCACCGGAATCACATGGAAGAATTCCTCTAGATACTAGAAAGCAATTTGCTGAAGAACACACTGAATGAGGTAAAAATTTATATTGATTTTAGATCATTAAGAAATGTTTGAATCTTGTAGCAATTTACAAAGACAAGGGAAAGGCACCCAATGAGTCAGATAATAAATATCATGATTCTCTAGTAAAGAGCATAATGAATGCAAGAATGAAAGATGTTAGAGCACAAGAGATTTCCCAGTGGACTAGAAGAAATAAAGAATGGAAGCAAGAATACTCGAAAGAAGGGCATGAAACCCAATCAGTACAAAGACTAGAAGAAGCATGAAGAATACTTGGAAGAGGGGCATGAAACCCAGCTAATGTAAAGTCTGAAGAAATATAAGAAGGTATGAACAATACTTAGTAAAAGGCACAAAGAATAAGAAGGTCTAAAGACTACAAAGTATGCATAGTAGAAGTTTTCCCAATGGTCATGCATTAGAAGGGAATCCTTGGAAATAGGTGCACTTAAGAGTGCTTTAAGCGCTTAGAATAGGTACAAATCCTAAGAAGCGGCTTACTAAAGAGTGTTGAAAATCCTAAGAAGTAAGTGCACTAATGTATGTCTCAAGCCCTTAGAATAGGCACACTAAAGAGTGTTACCAATCCCTAAGAAGTAGGCGTGTTGAAGAGTGTTAGAGACCCTAAGAAATAGGTGCACTGAAGTGTGTTTTGTCATAGCATCATAAGGATGCTTTCCAACCGAGTGGGCACTTTCGCCCTTTAATAGGCACCTCAGTCCTCACGTGAGCACGGTAGCCCTTGAATAGGCAACTCAGCCCTAAGATTGGCACACATTCGCCCTTCAATGGGCACATTAGCCCTCTAGTAGGCCCTTAAGCTCTCGAATGGGCATACCTTTTGTTGGAGCAAAAGGAAATAAAGAAGATGACGAGAAAGTTTGATAGAATAAAGATGAAGGCAAAGAGGTTGAGGCGAAAGAAAGAAAGACGTAGCAAGAGTACTTTTTTGACTTTTGTGTCTCACAAGCCTCTCCAAAATAAGGGGTAAGACACCGGCTTTTTAAGGCTTGAAGATGAAATGGATATGAATGTCCAGTAATAAAAATGACCAAAATGGCCTTGAAAGCTAGAAAAGGAAAGGTAAGAAGGGATTGATGAAAAGCCTAAAAAATTGACATTTGAATTCGAAAAATCACATAAATTAATCTAGGAGGAATCTGATGGTAAGTCGTATTCTGTTGCAAAGCTACAGATGTCTAGTCTTCATAGAAGTTTACGATTGCAAATCGGAGTTGAATTGGAGAAGTTAGGAGTGATCGAATGGACAAAGGTCATAAGGGACTAAAGTGTAAAACAATAAAACATGGGGGATGAGGTCAAACAGCAGTCTATCTATCAGCCAAGAGCCGCTCAGCTGTTAGCCAACAGCCACCTGACTGTTTGTCACGCATTTTAGGAAATTTTCAAATTAAACCATTACTTTTTGCTCCTTTCTTCCTTTTCCAGCTTCATCCCTCTTCTATATAAACTCCCCCCTCTTCGCTTTGGAGGACACCGAATTTTGAATAATTCTTCCCTCTTTCTCATGAAGACATACTTGAGAAATCAAGTCTTTTCTAGTTTATTGTTTTTAGGTGTTCTATTACTCTAAACCCGGAAAGGGTACATCCTGAGAGCAGAATTCTCTCCTCCCTCTTATCATTTTCTTGCTTAGAATTAAGCATGTTTAGGTTAGTTTAAGCTTAGAATAAGCATGATTAGGATTTATTTTTAGGGTTCGAATCATGCTAAGGTTATTATCAATTGTTCTAACCCTTATTTGTCTTGCGAGATTGATAAGCGTGTTGAGGTAAGTCCGTTATCCCTCTTTTATCTAGAAACATGTTTAGGAATTTAATTTTCTTTACGAATGCTTAGAATCATGCCTAGGAATACATGATTAGAACCACGCTAAGGACTTATATTTGTTTTGATGAATGCTAAGAAATATCATAGAATAAGTGAGAATTACCATTTTGCCCTTGGATGCTATGATTGATCTCAATTGCTTGAATTAGGCTAGAATATGCCATGATAGCTATGATTAGGTTAGAAATGCCATAAATTGATATGAATGATGGTAGAATAGCAATAGGTATAATTGGTATGATAGAATTTATCCAACATAGGTTAGAATGCCATGATATTAGATTGTGGCTTTGTATGACTCATAATGTATGAATGTTCGTATTGTGATAGGAGTGTAATTATGTGATGCCACGAAGTGCTGGTAGACTCACATCGATGATGAGGGACCATCACTAGAAATGAATGACTTAATGTATGAATAGAGGTTCAATAGACTTTGAATAGACTCATGTATGGTGTTAAGAAATTCATCATCTATTGGTTTATTGCTTATTTGTCAAAAGTGCAAATATTGAAACACGTCATGCTATCCTTAGAAGATGATGCAGTAGTATTGTACCATGTCCTTCCTAAGAGAGCTCGACAAGTTTGGGAGGAATTTTTCAAACAATGTGTAAAGTTGTACTGTCACAATACCCAACGGGGGGTAACTTTGAGGGATTTGGAGATGATATGTCAAAAGCCCAACGATACCTTCTCTAAGCATCTAGTTTGTTGGAGGGCCAAGGCTATGAAGATGACCATTAGGCTTACGGAGAAGGACCAGGTCTGCATGGTGATCCATGGAGCCCCATACTTCATTAGGATGGACTGGCAAGCTTCCGTATCAAAATATTTGAAGACCTGTATGACTTGGGCATCTAAATAAACGATTTGGAATCCAGGTAGAAAAGAAGTAACAATAGCTACCCTTGGATAAGTCAATGGCAGTATCACCAATCTACTAGGTCTAGCATGAAGCATGTTGAGGTGAAGGTAGTCGCCCCATAAAGAAAGTTAAGTCATTTGGGGAGACCACTATCCAAGATCTTTACAAGAATGAGAGCCGAAGGGATCTTGTAGCCATTGCCACAAAGAGAGCTTCAAAATCTTTTATCAAGGATTTAGAGGCATCATGAGAAGTGTGATGGATAGGGGCCAGATTGCTGACCCAAAGATGGATAAGCCCAAAATAAGAAGCAACCCACTAACCAATTACAACCAGTTACCTCCTCCAACAACCAACGTGATTGAGTCAGGCTTGACTGAGAAGGAAGTCATGAACTCCTTTTAAGAAAGAAGGTCGAATAAGGATGAGAGAACCAAGATAATGGCGAAGTCTAATATTGAAGGGATTGTTGTAACGATGGCCACGAAGAAGAAGCCTAAGAAGGGAGGGCCCAAGGTCGAAGAGCCCAAGGAGATCATTGAAATGGCAAAAGATGAGCTCATTCCTTTGGCAACCTAGATTTTCACAAAGAAGAGTGGATGGACCAATATTGAATTGAAGGGAGCCAAACAAAATTTGGAACCTAAATTTGTGTGCATTAGTGACCAAGAGGTGGAAAAGCCATAAGAAGAAAAAGAGGAAGAAGTTGAAGTGGCACCTGCCAAGAAGAAGTCCATACCATGAAGTGCTTTTGCCAAGCAGTGGATGACCATAAAAGGGGCTAGAAAAGGCCCACCACCTAGAAAACTCAAACTGAAGAAGGTTAGCAAAGTTAGGAAAGGGATGTTAGTTGAAAACCTTGTACAGAGAGAGAGTTTACCTAGAAGGTGTAATGAAGTGAAAGTCATGGGAATTTGGGATGACATTCTTAAAGTTAAGACCCTTCCAAACTTTTGGGCTAAGTTTAGTAGTGATGAAAAAGAAGAAGTGAGAGTTTAGGGAGAAACACAAAGGGGTGAGAGTGAGAGTGTACAAAGAGTAACAAGGAGTTGTAGATTTTACCATGAGAAAGAGAATGAGAGAACAACCTAGAGGACTATCGAGAAAGGCAAAGAAGTTGGCAAGGAAGAAACCAATGGAGAAGAAGAAGACCAAGTCATCAAGTAATTAGAGAAGATCAAGGAGAATGCTAGCATTTGGGATTTGTTGATATTGTCCTAAAAGCATGGAGAAGCCATGGTGAGGGCTTTGGCAGAGGTAGAAATATTAGTGACTACTACTACGAATGAAATGTTGGCCGCCATGACTAGAGGAGCTCCGAAAGGGCTAAATAAGAATGGTGTAATCACCTTCAGCGATGAAGATCTACCTTTTGAAGGAAGGAATCATAACTACCCAGTGTTCATCACCCCAAAGATTGGTGGGAAGAGATCTCCTTGTATCATGGTGGATGATGGGTCTACCATTAATATTGTGCCTCTAAAGATATCGCACAAGTACAGGGTCAGTGAAGATGAGCTTAAGCCTTATGAGATGGTGATCAGGGCTTATGATGACTCGAAGAGGAGTGCCATTAGGATCTTCAAGGCGTTATTGAAGACTGGGCCAACTAAAGTTATGACAGAATTCGTAGTCCTCGACACTCTAATCACATTTGCTACCTTGTTAGGACGAGCATAGTTCCATCCGCTTGGTGGAGTTCTTTTAACCTTACATTAGAAGATTTGATTCTACATGGCACCAGTTGCTTTAAGTGTAAAGGTTGGAGAAATACCCTACGTGGGAGGCCTTCACGTATCATGATTGACAAAGTCAGCCTAATTATAGCTAGGATAACAAAGAAATAAGGGTATTTGCTAAGGACTGGGCTTGGGAGAAATAGAAGTGATTTACGATCCCTTCCAAATTTTGAAGCCAAACTTCTGGAAGAGGTTCGGGTTATGATTCCAATGAGAAGAAGAAGACTCTGAGCCCAAGGAGGGGAGACTCATCAAATTCGTCAAAGCCCAAGACATGAAGTATGTGGGAGCTGCTGAACCATAGGTTTTCAAGGGAATGTCGAAGCCCAAATTTAAGATTTTTAGGGATATCCTTCAAGCAGGAATCTCTAAGGAAATGACTTAGTTAAAGAAATAAAGAAGATGACCTTTAAGGAGGAGAAGCCTCAAGATCAAGCACCGCTAATGGACCTGTCCATCAACCTTATTGTCTTCATCGAGGACTGAATCAAAGATGTGTTTTATGAGGATGTATTTGTACCCATCGTCTTTGAAGAATAGGACGTTATGAATCCAAATTTGAAACAATAAAGAATCAGTTTGCTTACTTGTGTGATGTCCTTCCTAATGGCATTATGCATCATAATTTGCATTTCACTAGCATATTTAACATCCATGCCATTCAAACTCGTGACATTAATCTTGCTACAATAAAAAAACCCAACAATATATGCATTGCACTTGATACAACACCCAAAGAGAGAGAGAGAGAGATTTGAAAGATTACTAAAGAAATATTAAGAAGTCTTCACTTGGTCCTTTCATGACATGCCTAGAATCGAGAGAAGCATCGCTAAACATATGATTCTTACATATCAGCACATAAGCCGGCCAAGCAAAAGTTGAGAAGGTTGAGATCGGAATGGCTAAAAAAATCAAGGAAGCAGTTTTCAAGCAAAGTGATGCGAAGTTTTTAGGCGTGGTGAAATATCCAAATTGGTTCGCCAATATTGTGCCAGTGTCGAAGAAGGATGGAAGGGTCTGATTGTACGTCAATTACCGAGACTTGAATAAGGCCTCACCAAAGGATGTTTTTCCTTTGCCTTACATTAATGTGTTAGTAGATAGCACTGCTACCAGTGTGAACTTTTCCTTTGTTGATGTGTCTAGTTGCAATCGGATATTGATGGCCAATAGAGATAAGATGAAGACAACATTCATTACGGCATGGGGTACCTACTGTTACAAGGTGATACCCTTTAAATTAAAGAATGCCGAGACAACTTACCAATGAATGGTGATGACACTATTTCATGACATGATGCGGAAGGAGATAGAAGTATATGCGGATGACATGATGGTGAAATTTGAGACTCGAGAAGGTCACTTTGAAGCTATAAACAGATTCCTAGAAAGGGTGAAGAAATACAAGCTGCGACTAAATCCGAAGAAGTGTGTCTTTGGAGTCACCTTAGGGAAGTTGTTGGGGTATATAGTTGGCAAGAAGGGGATAAAAGTAGATCCAGACAGGGTCAAGGCAATTACAGAGATGCCATCACCCAAGACTGAAAAGGAAGTTCGAGGGTGGGTTTCTTGGGAAGATCCAATATATCGTCGGTTCATTGCCAAATTAACAACAGTCTATGGATTGATCTTCAGGTTTCTAAAGAGGGTCAATCGACGGAATTGAATGGTCAATGCCAAGTGACATTTGGGAATATCAAGAAGTGCGTGTAGAATTTGCCAGTTTTGGGACCGCCGAAACCTAGGAAGAAGTTGATTCTTTGCTTAGCTCTTAAGAAGGAGGTTATCGGTGCTCTGTTGGCACAAGAAGATGAGAATGGCATAGAGTGTGTCATCTAGTATCTTAGGAAGAAGTTGCTACTATACGAGATGAAGTATAGCAACATGGAGAAAACATGCTTGGCAATGGTTTGGCTGTCAAAGAAGCTGAGGCATTATTTTCAGTCTTACAATATTAAGGCTATCCCAAAGGAAGATCCAATGAAGTATCTTTATAAAGCACCATCATTGGTGGGGAAGTTGGCAAGATGGTCAGTCTAGCTGCCAAATTTTGACATTGAGTATGTCACTAAAAAGGTGGCAAAAGAAAGAGTATTAGTAGAGTTTTTGGCCATGAATCCTATCAATGATGATAAGCGATGGGAGTTGGAATTTCTAGATCAACATCCGGAGGTAATCTCGATAATAGGGTGGACGACGTTCTTTAGCAGAGCTCTCAATCATAATGGTGCTAGAACAAGAGTTATTCTAGTATCACCAACTGAAAAAGTCATTCCATTTGCTAAGAAGTTGGAGTTCAAAGTCACCAACGACATGGCTAAATATGAAGCCTTTGCCTTTAGGTTAGAAGTTGTGATTATGAAAGACATTGATGAAATAGAAATGTTGGGAGATTCAAAGCTAGTCATCTCTGAAGCCAATGAAGATTGGGATCTATGAGAAAGAAGGTTAAAACCATGCCTTGAGCAAATCAGAAGGTTCGTTGGGAGGTTCAAGTAGTGCAACTTTACCCATCTCTCTAGAAATGAGAATCAGATGGCTGACGCTTTAACCTCTTTGGCATCAGTTTTAGTAAGTACCGAAAAGTTATTGGTGAGACTAATAGTGATATCACAAGCATGGGGTCCTTGTTATATGGTGCCCCTGTAATGGAGGCCGAAGTGGATGAGAAGCCATGGTTCCATGACTTGTAAAGATATGTGGAAGAAAGGATTCTGTTACTTGAGGCCAGCGAGAAAGATATGGTTGTACTACAAAGATTGGCTCAACAATTTATTGGTCATCAAGGAGTGATGTACAAGAGAATGCCATAAGGGATGTAATTGAGATGTGTTGATGAGAAAGAAGCAAGAAGGCTTATCGAAGAAATCGATAGTGGTGTATGTGGGCCACACATGAATGAACTAATGCTTGCAAAGAAGATAATGAGACAAGGCTTTTATTTGCTAACTATGGAAACAGATTGCATCTAGTTTGTGAAGAGGTGTCACCAATGCCAAATCAATGGAAATTTGATTCAGCGGCCGCCCTTAAAGCTATAAGGAATGATAGCACTACGGCCTTTTGCTTCATGGCACATTGACATTATAGGCGAGATAAGGCTGTCAACCTCTAATAGGCATCAATTTGTGGTGGTGGGGATTGACTACTTCACCAAGCAGATAGCAATTGAGTCCTACAATAAACTAGGGGTAAAGTAGATGGCAAAGTTCGTTGAAAAGAATATCATATGCAGATTTGGAGTGCCACATCAGGTTGTGATTGACAATGGGGTTCATTTCCAGGCTGAGACTAAAGCCTTACTTGAGAAGTATAAGATTGAACATCATAAGTCGTGTCCATTTCAGCCACAAGCAAACGGAGTAGTAGAACTGGCCAATAAAAGCATTAAGAAGATGTGGGCCAAGATGGTACAGACATACAAAGATTGGGCAGGGAAGCTATTGTTTGTGCTATGGGGTTATAGAACAGCACCTAGAAGTTCGACATGCACGATGCCCTTCTCATTGGTGTATGGTTTAGAACCGGTCCAACCAATTTAGATAGAAATGAAATCAGTGAGAGTTCTAATGGAAGCAAAAATTCCTAAAGGGGAGTGGATTGATAAAAGGTGTGAACAGTTGACCTTGATTGATGAGAAAAAAATAAGGGCCAGACATCATATGCAACTACACAAGAAACAGGTTACTCAAGCCTTTAACAAGAGAATAAAGGCAAAGAAATTCAAAGAAGGGAAGTTCAAGCCTAATAAGGAAGGCCAATTCATTATGGCGAAGGTTTTGACAGAGCCATAATCCTATCAGACATGGAAGGAAACGAATTCACTAAGCCTATCAACATTGACAGGTTGAATAATCATTATGTATCAAAAAGAAAATAAAGAAAAAGTGTGTGAGAGGAAAAAATAATTAATCAGAAAACCAAAAATGGCTAAGTAATGACAGGAGCTATCTCATTATGCCCATATTGTTCAAATAAAAAATTATTATACTTTTATTAATGAAATGAAATTGTTTGGAAACAAATACGCCTTTGAAATGTCTCATTATTTTGCATAATAATAAAAGGAAAGCATATAACATCTAAGCTAATAATGGAACTAACAATGTCATCTCTACATCTTCAGTGGACTATGAATAGGCTCACCAGATTGCTCACAACACCTCCAAGCTTGAATGGCAGGATCAGGAATGGAGGCCTAAAGGGACACCCAACCCTTGTACTAGTTGTCTATCTTAAAATCAGGATAATGGAATAGATTCCTCTCGATAGTTCGATATGGCCAAGAATCCTTCACACGCTCTAAATAACGAGTGAATAATCTACCAGGACCGAATGCAGTCAGTGAATCCACGATTCTTTACTTAAGTCCATACAACTGATGCATCCTAGCAAGATCATAGAAAGAACTATGGGTGAAACCTGCTAAAGGGATGCATGCTATATAGGTCCCAAATGTCACATGCTCCAGCCTCAACCATGGACAGTGGTAGCGAATCTGAGCTTCAAAAATGACTCAAAGCCAGTCGATCCAAGAATAACGTCTTCAGAGTCTCCTTCTTGTATGAAGTCGAGAACTATAATGGGAAATATTTCCCTCAGGCGATGCTAAATGCATAGCCTCCCTTGTAATCAAATCTAAAGAGGGAGAAACAAAAGAAAAAGAAAAATAAGAAAAGCCTACTAAGTCGAAAACTTGGAAAGGTGGCTTAGGCAAAAATTAAGGCAAGCCTGCTAAGCTAAAAACTTAAAAGGGTAACTTAAGCAAAAGTTAGGGCATAAAAGAAAAAACCCGCTAAGTTGAAAACTCGGAAAGGGTAGCTCAGGCAAAATTTAGGGCAAGCTCGTTGAGTCAAAAACTTAAAAAGGGCAGCTTAGGCAAAAATTAAAAAAAAAAAAGAATGAAAAAAGAATAAACCTGCTGAGTAAAAACACCCCAAAAGAGTGGCTTAGGCAAAATTTAGTGTTAAAAGAAAATTCTAAAGAAGCAGGAAACTGCCACCGAACCTTTGACTCGGATCGATCCTGACTCGACCTAGTCCTATCAATGTCTGAATTAGAATCAAGGGAATTGCTATAAAACCATTGCTCATTTGAGGAATGATGGCCATAAGGTGTGGATATTTGCGACTATCTCGTGAAGCCAGTAGAAACTACGCAAGAAGGCAAAATTAAAGAAGGTGAAGCCAACCGAATGGGGTCCTATCCATCATTTCAAGAAAAGGCATGAAGGAAAATAATGCCACTCTACCGCCTCTGGTGTGAATACCTATTAGAAATCCAAAAGCTGAAGAAATGAGTAAGATTAGACATAGATGGTGCCTGGACAGTAGGTAGAATGCACTACAAGAATTTTTTGCATATTTGTCACTTCATAATTTTTTTATTTGACAGTTTTTTAAAAAAGTGAGAAATTTAACAATGTCTTAAAAGTCAAACCAATCAATTCATCTTATTTGTCACTTTTTGTCTCATTCAATCACATATATATCACATTTTTATAAAAGTTTGACAAATATGTGAAAATGTAATTTTTTTCTTTTCCCTCTCAAATTTTCCTTTTCCTTTTCATTTTTTCTTTCAAATATGTGAATATAATATTTAAAATTTTAATAAATTTATCTAAAAATAATTAAATAATATAATTTTATTTTTAATCTAAAATTAAAAATAATTTTTAAAAATCTTTAAATTAAAGATAACATTATTATATGTATGAAAAGAATAAATTTTTAAATATTAAATTTTAGAAAAATGAATTTTTAAATGTGAAAATTTTATGAAATAAATAAAATTATTTTTTAATTTCAAAGTGATGAAAATTAGATTATTTAATTGCTTTGATGAAAATTAAGCAATTAAAAATATCAAAAAAATTATTTTGTAATAATATAACATTTTAAATATGCAAAAAATTATTATAATTTATTTTAAAAATTAAATTAAAATATTTAGTGCTTTGAAAATTATAAAAAATTAGTCTAATGGTATAAATGAAAAAGTTTGAAATATGAGGACTGAAAAATGGGGATGATTTTGATAATTTTTAGTAGATATGGATTTCCTAGAATTTCACAATTCTATATAAAGAAAATCCCTAAATCTAAATCCTAATTCCGGTTCTCTCTCTCCCGCGCCTCAATCCCTAATTTCGGTTTTCTCTCTCCCCCGCTCTCAATGGCTGACGAATCAAGAGCTAATTCCTGCGACCAGCCAAGCCGGTTGCAGCGGTGCCACCCTGCTTCTCTCCAAATCAGTCCTGTCTCGAGTTGGAACGTGGCGATTTCGCTCCTTTCGCTGCTGGTGCCGTCACCTACATCAATGGATCTGACGGCGTTGTTTCATGTTGGATCAAGGTCGATCATGCGATCGTTAGGCAACGGCGAGAATAACGGAGAGGTTGATTACGCCGTTGAGTTGAACGTCATGAACTTCGATGGCGGGGGATGTTCTGCCTCCTTATAACATACTGGACTCATGCGCAAGACTCTTCTTGAGTTTCCATCCACTAAAGGAGATGTTCTACCTCCTCACAAGGTCTCCATTCTCTTTGCTTCATCATATTTTTGTTCAGTTTAAAACAATTTATATATATTTCTCTGTGCCTTTTCATTTCTTCATTTCACTTTTATGAGACCGATAAATGTATTTCTATTTCACCTAGAAAATACTGCAATTTTATGTCTTAACTACCCGATGTATATGTGTGTGTGTGTGTACAATGAAAATGATCGTTTCTTCTTGTTATTCTGAATTCTTGCTTACCGGTCTTGTGAGGTCCCTTTTTTTCTTCTTTTCTTTATTTTAATTGTTTTAGTTTGGCACCCATGATATGGTTGTTCTAAAACCAAACAAGGCTGATTTAGGATCCCCAGCACTCGAACAAGGTGTGGTTTAACGGTTAAAGGTAATTCTGATTTTGGAATGTTGCGGTTTTTATGTTGTTAATTGTGTTTGTGTTGCTGATTTTGTGTTCATGTTCAATCAGGACTCTTCTATCACTGTTGCTTTTGATGACATCCCCGAAGAGGGTTTAAATAGTCCTCTATGATTGGAGAAGGTTGCAAATGAGGTATTGCTATTCATATTTTCTGATTTCTTATGAGTTCTGAATTCTCCACATCAAAGTAAGAAGTTTGGGGCAATCAAATGTTGAGTTATATATAGTGCTTATATCTTTGTCTTATTAAAAGAGTTCTAACATCAATAATCTATTTATAATATTTTTTATGACAAACCTGCATTCTTTAGATCTTTCTTCAAATGGTTGAAACCTGGAGGAAAGGTTCTTATCACTGATTATTGCAAAAGTTCTGGAACTCCATCATCAGATTTTGCAGCGTGTATCAAGCAAAGAGGATATGATCTCCATGACGTAAAAGCATATGGCCAGGTGTGTTTGCATAAAATAATTTGTTATACCTGTCGTTTCTTTCTATTATTTGTTCACGTTTTTGTCATGGGACGCTCATTATTCTGTTTTAATTGTTTCCAGATGCCTCGTGATGCTGGTTTTGTTGATGTTGTTGCAGAGGATTGTAATGATCAGGTTTTGGATAAACCTATGCATTGCTCCTTTATGTCTGTAATATAGTCATGCTGGTTTGCCGTCTAAACTAGTATTTTCTTTTTGTTTCAGTTTATAAAAGTTCTGCAGCGTGAATTAGATGCTGTCGAGAAGGACAAGGATACTTTTGTCAGTGACTTCTCTGAAGTGAGTGTTTTGTCATTTATGTTGCACCATTATTTTGGGTTAACTTGGTTTATAATTTGAGTACTCAATTCTTTTTTTATGTTTCAATATGTGTAGGAAGACTATAATGAAATAGTTGGTGGATGGAAGGCAAAGCTGATCAGGAGTTCATCCGGGGAGCAGAGATGGGGCCTCTTCATCGCCAAGAAAAAATGAAATGTATTTTCTAGTTATGTGCTTTATATATGTCCTGCTTATTTGAACAAGCTGACAGGTATTTGATGCGTTAAATATCAAGGAATAATGTCTCATGTTAAATCTTGGCTTTAATTATTGTAAAAATCTTTGGCTAATTTATTGATGGTTTAGCCTTACATCATGATAGTACTGTTCTTTTTTCTCTTTCAACAAGGTATAACATCCTGACTAGTGTGGAGATGGTACAGAACTTAAAAAAAAAGAGAGAGAGAGAGAGTTAGTTAATCATGGAGTGGTAAACATTTATGCTTGCACATATCTGACATAAGTTATATCCACTTGCAGTTTCTAAGAAAATTCATAATTTCTTAGTTTTTAGTTTCTAATTACTTTGCTGTGAATGAATAGGTGATCTGGAAAGTTTTGTCACTTATTATAATTACGATTTACAGTTTCTGACATGAAAATCTTTTGCAGGTATTTAATGAACCTAAGTGGATGCTGGAAATAATTGTGCAGTATTTCTTGAAATACACTGTTAAGGCAAGTCAGCTAGAAATGATGCATTTACTTATCTTTAAAGGCCTTTGATTTAGGCAGGTAGGCAATACCGATACTCGATCGTACTTCTAAATGCAGCCTGCTGTTCGCACACGAAGGTCAAATGGTTCTGAAGATGATCCAACTTTCAAAGGAGTTCTAAATTGCTTTTCAATTGATATCAGCACAGAGAACATCGTGAAAAAGATCAGTACAAAAATCATTCAATTGCTTTTGGCACATGCTTTTTAGGTTATTCTTTTTCCTTTTCATGCAGTAGAATATATACTATATTTTTCTGTCTGAATGAGTTTTATTTGATTTCATATTGGTTTTCGTCCACATTACGCATGGAAGGTGCTATTAGAGACTTTAATACTATTGGTTGCACCCATACTTGATAACTTAAACTTTTGAGCTGAGTGGTTATAGTAAGCTTATATAGTCTCTTATACTTGAATGATTTCTACACTACTCTCAGGCTCATTTGTCATTATTATCCCAAGAAGTTGAAGGCATTTTTGTTTCGAAGGAAGAGAACGGAGATGGCTCGCTTGTGGAAATATGCAAGAGTATAATCTGTGCTTTTAATAGTTTGAGAACAACATATGAGTAAGATTTCTTGTCAATTCTGTGTTATAAATTAGTATGTTCTCATGTACTTAGGTTGTATAATAAAACTCAACTCTGCTCAAAAGTGACTGCTTTTTCTAATTGTGAGATTGGTTACTCATGTATCATATTTGAAATTATACATGATATAATATGCATAAGTGATATTACAACAATATCACCCTTTTCTCCTTTATTCAACTGAGGGAAATGTATCCAATATTTATTCAAACTAATTGCGAAATGAGCTGTTTTTGGATTTAAGAAGTTAAATAAGATAACATTTGATACTGTTTTTCTAAATATTGTACAATTGTAGTTTATTATTTATACTCAGATCCTATTGGTTTTTCTATAATTTCAACATTAATTTCTAGAAGCAAATAGTATTCTTTTTTCCACCAGGTAAGGGTCAACCACTCCCCAAGTGACTTTCATTTGTTTGAGATGAATTTGACATGTGTGTTCCATGAGGATATCTTTGACAGCAATCTGGAGGCTTGAATCCTATTATATTTTCAGTTATTATGAACTATAAATTAGTGACAAAGAAATGACTTTAAGTTTTCATTCGATGTCTTCAAATAATTGCTAGTTCACTGCTCCTTTTTTGATATGACCACTTTTCATGTCATGTTACAGAAACATGGAGATTTTGCCGATTGCTAAGGAAATGTTGTTTACAACAGCAACCATCCTAATGACTAACTCATAGGAATTCAAGAAAATCATCCCAATTACTCCACATTTTAAAAGATTTAATGTCTTAGGTAGCCTGATTAACTAATGATCTACATGTTTATTCAAGGACCTTTAAAAACAACCTTATCCTGGTGCAATTTCTACATGTATGTTCTTATATGTGAGTTTCAGCTATTGGATTCGCTTTTTCTTTTTTTTTTCATGGGTTGATATTGTACAATGTTTTGCTTTTAGGAATGATAGTGCATTTAGTACGGACAATTATACTAGTTGGACAGCTTAAGTTTTTGGGTTGCATTTCGTTATGCAGTTATAGAGCTTGTTTGTTTCTGTTTTTGTATTGGGTACTCCCATTTTTTTAAATTTTTGGAGTTACTGAAGTACAAGTTATTGAAGTTTGTTTAATTTCATTGGGAACTTAGGAGTTTTATGAGAAATTTGTTTAATGTGACAAATGATACAGATTATGAATTTCTTAAAATTTTTAAAATACCTCTTATATATATATTAATTTTTTTTAAATGCTTGGCAGTTAAAAACTGCCAAGCATATTTTTTTTAATTTTTGAAACTATTATACTTGGCGGTCAAAAACCGCCAAGTATATATTTTTTTAATTTTTAAATCTATTATACTTGGCGGTCAAAAACCGCCAAATATAGTTATATACATATTTGGCACTTTGACCGACCGCCAAATATAGTCAAATTGACTATATTTGGCGGTGCCATTGGTGGCGCTTTTAAGATGCCAAATATATACATAGTTGACGGTCAAAGACCGCCAAATATGATCATTTTTCTTGTAGTGATGATTCTTAAGAATTAAACGAATGTCAACCTAATATGGCAGAGAATTCCTCATACAAGGGGCAAAGCTCTTGCCTATTGAAGCAGAAGACATGATCATGAGGATTCCAAGAGGTCATGCATTCCTTAAGAAAAGAGATGTCAAGCTTCACATGTCGAAGGAACTTCAGGTGGTGGAGACCACTGGATTCGAGTTGTTTCCAGTCATCATCCTTTATAGACTTCAAAAGAGGCCGAAGAGTCTTGAGAGTGGCCTTAGACATGTTGAATAACACGTTGAGGCATTAAGAAGCATGAAAGAAATTTTGAGAAATGAAACAAAAGGCGTGGAGAAGTGATAGGGAGGAAGGGAATTTATATAGTGCATCAAACAAAGCAAGAAGAAAAAAACAAAAATAAAGGGGGGAAAACACCGAGAGAACATCCAGCCAGCTATCTGACTATTGCTTGGCAGTTCCTTGATAGTTAGCCAGTGGTTATTAGGGCAAATAGCCCATTAACTCGTCATTTAGTGTGCTTTTGACTTCCAAAACGTGTATCAATCAACAGTTTTGAGCGCAGGATTTCCAAATTTTGTAGTTTTTTCCAAAATTGAATGGATGATAATTTATAAACAAATTTGAACAAATTTGAATGTAAATTTATCGAAATATGCATAGTACATGACGCTGACAAAAGAAAATCTTCAGTAAGTTTCTGGAAATTGTTTACTTTTGATTGTACATCATAGAAGTTTGTACATGGAAGCAAAGTGAGCAAAAGAAATCGTGAAAGAAGCTAATGTTAACGGTTCTCACTCATCGTAATCATTGTCAATATCATAGGAGAAAGCAACAACCTGAGCCCAAATACGCTCAACCTCTTGCTCCAAACGAGCAACCTCCTAATGACTCGTCTAACCAAACAAAAGAACTACATAATTAGAAAAACTATTAAAATATAAATCATCCATACATGAAGCATAGAGGGGTATTTTACCTGATACTGATATGACATCTATAAAACATATCCATGAGAAGCGGCCTGTATACAAAAAAACTCGCTTTATAAAAGATCGTGGTACCTATATTGCATTGCATTTCATGATTAATAATTGATTGAGGAATGATAGGAAACTTAAGGAATATATAGTTAGAAGACCTTCTAGATTGGTATCCTTTGGTACGAAGGTAATAAGAATATTCAAATCCTCAGTGATCATATGACTATAATCTATCCATTAGCATTCCATGTGTAGACAAAATTATTGGGATAAACCTAGAGGTCGTCGATCACATGGCCGACTAGAATAGCTGGGGCAGCTGAAGGAGCTGGAGGTGGAGATGGCTGTTGAGTGGCTTAGAAAAGGAAGCTCATGTACCAGTACTTGAAGAGGAGGCTCTCAATCTATTCCTATGATGAGTGGATGAGCTAACAACATGGCTAGACACAGTAGAAGGATGAGGAGTCTTATCAGCAGATCAGCCAGGTCTAGTGTGTAATAAGGTGGCTCGAGCCCAATCGATGTAAGAAGTCATCATTAATGGTAACTCAATCGTGTTCAAATGAATCCCTATCATCTAATCTGACACCTCTAGCTCTATGGCCAAATCAGCCGAATCTATCATTAGAATCGGTGGTGAAGGAGGAATTAGATGACGTGATGGACCTATGAGCCAATCCCATATATGACCACCTAATTAGCACTTCCTGTTGCTTATGCAAGAAGTGACCCTCATAGCCACCGACCAATTCTCCTCGGGCCCTCACTACTCAAGGGGAATCTGCGAAGAATAAGAAGCATGACAAGATTATGATGTAAATGAAATATTGACTATAATGTCTTTTACCTTGTCCTAACTCATCGTATGAACGTAATCACGAAAGAAGTCTAGCTTATGAGACCTCTCAAGCTCTGCACGACATGCAGCCCACCTCCTAATCTATGAGAAAGAAAGGTCTTCACGAGCGACAAGTGCAGAAAGTAGAACTCTTAGCTCGTGTGCCCACATCTATCGTGAATGAGACTGAATCAAAAACGGAATTCATACAAACAAAATGTGAAGGTGGAGCAAAGGAAAGAAGTTACCTCAGGAAGCAGAGCAAACCCAATAATCCTAGAAACACCTTGACAAGCACGATCCAAACCGAAATACAGCCCGCCAAGAGTAACACGACCCCAGTTGAAATCCCTCGCTCGGTCAAGATCATGGAGGGCATAAGAAGAGTCAAGAAGGTGGTGTTCGATGCATTGGCAAAAATCGTCGAATTGAGTAGATACATCATGAAGCTACATGCATACTAATATATCTCAACTACAGTCAGCTTAGATCTCCTCCTCCAATACTTATATAGGACAGTGTATTGAATTTGTAGCATTATTCCTGACCTTACCTCATACCCAAGAAGCTGTCAGATCAAGTTTTGCTGAACCCTTGAGTCTGCGATACAGGCATTAATAGGAATGACTTTGCCACCACATGAAAGGCTGGTAAGAGCGGTAATATCAAGCGGCATGACAGTCATCTCACCGACCATAAAATGGAGTGTGTGGAACGTGTCCGTTGACCTGCCGCATAAAGTGGCTAACGCTCGACAATGAGTATACTGAGAAGCATGTGGAAGGCAAGTGATAAACTCATAGAAGCCTATAGCAGTAATCCTACTTCTAACAGCCTCGTTTTCTATCTCTAAAACCAACTATGCGCTTCATAAAAAGACCTTGTTCTCATGGTAGTCCTAAGGCAAGAAATGAAAATCTCTACGTGAATGTATACCTAAAAATGGGAAACTAAAGAATGAAGAAGAAAACATACCAGGCTAATCGTGTGGAAGCCACATTGTAGACAACAGGCACCTCTTGGTCCTTTGGAAGACCCTTCAATGTTGATTTCTAGATCAGATCACTCTCATTCAAGTGAAGATGGACTGGAAGACTCGCCATTGGAAAGAGGAAGTTGAGACGAACACGTAGGAGAAAATCGAAAGTGAATCAGATGAAGAACAAAATGGGAATGAAGCGACAAGAAGACGAGCAGGCTTTGTACAAGCCTTTAACCACCGACTGGTAGATCGGCTACCTAATGACTATTAACTGACCATTGAGCTACGGTCAAATAGCCTGGTGGCTATTTGACAATCGATCAGTTGTCGCTTTAATGAGGGGCAAATGGATAAAAGGAGAAAAGGGAAAAAGAAAGAAAGAATAAGGAAAAAAGAAAAAAAAAGAAAGAGAAGAGAGAAAACAAAGAGAGAGAAAGGGAAAGAAATAGAAGGACTATGCATCAACCCTAAGACATTGACGAAATTTTTGAACAAAACTGTTGGCAAGCACCCGACCATAGCAATAGTTTATCAACTCACAAGGAAAGAAGAGTAACACCAATAGACAGAATTTTTTACTAGAATCGCATGGAAGAATTCCCCAGATGCTAGAAAGAAGTATGTTGAAGAACACACCGAATAAGGTAAAATTTGAATTCATTTTACATCATCAAAAGATGTTTGATATTTTGCAAGAATTTACAAGAATAATGGAAAGATCCCCAATGAATCAAATAATCAATAACATGATAAGGAACTCTCTAGTAGAAAGCATGGTGAATGTGAAGAAAAGCCGAGCACAAAGAATGTTAGAACTTTACAAATCCAAGATTTCCCCAATGGACTAGAAGGAATCAAGAATCACTAAAACAGATCAAAGAAGCATGAAGAATACTCAAAAGAAGGACATGAAACCTAATGAATGCAAAGACTTCAAAAGATCAAAGCAGAATAGAGAATACTTAGAAGAAATGGCATGAAACCTAATGAATGCAAAGTTTGAAGAGCTTAAAGAAAGAATGAAGTTGAAGTTGCAATAGATAGAAAGTCTAAAGACCACAAAGCAGTGCATGATAGAAATTTTCCTGATAGGCATGCATTAGAAGGGAACCCTAAGCAATAGGTGCACTTAAGAGTGTCTTAACCCTTAGAATAGGCACAAACCCTAAGAAGAGGTGCACTGAAAAGTGTTGAAAACCTAACAAGTAGGTGCATTTAAGAGTCTTTTAAGCCCTTAGAATAGGCAGAAGCCCTAAGAAGTAGGTGCACTTAAGAGTGTTTGAAGCCCTTAGAATAGGCACTAAAGAGTGTTACCAAACCCTAAGAGTAGGTGCACTAAATGGTGTTAGAAACCCTAAGAAGTAGGTGCAATGAAGAGTGTCTTGTCATAGCATCATAATGATGCTTTTGGCTCTTGAATGGGCACCTTAGGCCTTAAATGGACACATTAGCCCTTGAACAAGTAAACCTTCACCTTTACATAAGCTTTTTAGCCCTAGAATGGGCACATATTAGCCCTTAAATGGGCACACTAGCCTTTGAATGGGAAAACCGTCTGGGCACTTTAGCCTTGGAGTATGCACATTAGCCCTCGCATGGGCACACCTTAACCCTTTAAAGGGCAAATCTTTTTTTAAGAGTAGAATGAGAAAAAGAAGATTACGAGAAAGTTTGATAGAATGAGGACGAAGACAAATATGTGGAGATGGAAGAAAGAAGGATGAAGCAAGAGTACTTTGTCAATTTTTAATCTCACAAACTTCTCCAAAGTAAGGAGCAAGTTGTAGAACTAAAATTTTGAGGCTTGATGATGAAATGAAAATGAATGTCGAGCAATGAAAATAACCAAAATGCCCTTGCAAGCTAAGGAAGGAAAGGTGATGGGGAATCAATGAAAGGTCATGAAAACTGACATATGACTTCAAACAAACATACAAATTAATATAGGATGAATATAATGATGATGAGTCATATATTGTTGTGAAGCTACAAATGTCTAGTTTTGATAGAAATTTACAGATCATGAATCAGAGTTGAATTTGAAAAGTTATGCATGATCGAACAGACGAAGGTTAGAAAGGAGTGCACTGCAAAGTGCCAAAATTGGAAGGGCCAAAGTGAGAACAGCCACTCGGCTGTCAAACAGCCGCCCGACTATTGACCAACAGCTACCTAATTGTCTGACAGCTGCCCAGCAGTTTGCCAACAGCCAATCGACTGTTGATTCCCTAAATTTGAAAAATTTCAATTCTGACCTTCCTTTTTTGTTTCTTTACTTCCTTTTTCAAATCCAGCCCTCACCTATATAAAGCCCCATTGGCTCACTTCACAAGACACACCAATTATCAGATATAATAATCTCTTCTCTCTCTTGAAGACAAGCTCCAGAATTCAAGAAATCTTTTCCAGTTCAAGGATTTTTAGGCATTCTATTGCTCTAAACTCAAAAATGGTACGTCTTGAGAGCAGTCCTCTCTTCTCCCTCCTACATTCTTGTTCATTTTTCTTGCTTAAAATTAAGCACGATAAGAGTTTATTTCGATGCTTAGGAGCATGATATTGTATTAAGACTTGCTCGCTATCCCTTCTTTATAAGAACGATTGATGAACACTTAAATATTTATGTTTAATAAGAGCTTAGTTCATCATATTACATTAATAGTGTCATTAAATTCCTCAATTTAAGCATATTTGTAGTCTTTGCATCTTTGGAATTAACTTTCTCTTAAGTTTGGTTTTGTTACAGGTTCGGTAAAATGGGCATAACTCTCTATTTATAGATCAGAGTGTTGCAAATCTTAATGTTTTGGAAAGCTGATTAAGTTATCTACAAGATTGTATTTCAGAAGCATCATCAAATTCGGGCTTTTAGTGGACCCAAAATGGGCTTGAAGTGAACCCATCTGCAGTTTCGGCCCAGCCTGACCATACCTCAGTATTTTGACTATATCTCTCAAAATACGTATCCAAATCATATGAATCAAGATGTTCTAGAAATCTGACATAAATATATACGACTTTCATGAAGACATGTGATTAAAATTCTAAAAAATTCGATGTCAAAATCGGTGGTCAAAGTCGGTTCACCTAATTATCCCAATTGTCAAAGTTGGTGCATCTAATATTTGACAATTATTCTTTTATAATTTGACAAGTTTGCCCTTGAATTTATCTATAAATAGAGGTGTCTTGTGACCCATTAGGGTATCTTGGCCTTTGCTGGGGTCTTATATTGTGTTTCTCTCTTGTTTTAATGTTATTAATGAATTTCCTTTTTCTTGCATTTTGTGTTCTTTCTCTTATAATGTATTGCTAATTTCTCTCTTGCTAGGGTGAAAGGGTGAAGCCCTTGATATGAGAGTAAGGATTCTCTAACCCTTAATATGTGCTTAATAATCATAATCTTTTGTTTTTTATATGATTTATATCTATTTTCTTAATCAATCTTGACACCACTCGTAAAGTGGAGGTCTTGATCCATTGTAGACAATCCTTGGCACATCAAATGCTTGGATCCTTTCTAGATGTCATATGGTTCTTTCTTACCGACAAGAATCTAGTTAGGAACCTTGATTTGTTGTAGACATATGGAGATTGGCATATTGGATGCTTGAACCCATTTACAAGAAGTGGTATAAATATTGGTAACGAAGCAAATATAATTCATATAACTAAAACGGGTTGTTTACCCTTATTTGAAATATCAAGGGCGGATCCCCTAACCTTAGCTCTCATTATTATTGTGTGAATTTCTCTTGTGTTATTCTTATTTGTTGTTTAAGAATTTGTTCTTTACTTATACTTGTTGATATTATCTTGCCATCCCTTTGAATCATCCATATCGTATTTGCTTAGCTTATAATTTGTAGCGCTAAAATCTCCTTCGTCGTGGATCGATCCCGGTTTCACCAGGTTTTATTACTTCGACACTCCTATACTTGGGAGACAATCTTTTTTCGGATGTGTCAAGTTTTTGGCGCCGTTGTTGGGGAAGGTAAAATTTGGCGTACAAAATTGTAAGTACTCTCTTTTCCCATTTCTATTTTTATTTTTCTTGTCTGTGTTCATCTTTTCTCTTCCCATTTCTATTTTTATTTTTCTTGCATGTGTTAATATTTTCATTCTTTTTGCTTTAGTTGATAGAATTATTTGTAGCCACTCATTTTCTTTGAAAAACATGCTAATGCCCAACCAAGAACATTAATGGATTACATAAGAACTTGTGCACAATCATGCATAGTCTTCCCTCATGATGCAAAATATTTCAACCATGAAGCCATGGATTTCCTAGATTTACTAGCGAAAAATGTCCAAAATTGGAGTACTGTTGACACCTATGAGGTGCCAAGAATATCTAGTAGAGACATTTATAACTTTAGGGAAAATCATGATCTTTATGTCAAATTTGCATCCCTAGCTAAAAGAATCGAGGATTTAGAATTGTGGTCTATGCAAGAAAATGTCTGTCACACTTTTAATTCCAATGATCATCCAACAGATGATTGCCCAAATGTGCCTACCTTTTTAGGAAAACTCTCCATGACCAAACCAATGTTTTAAACACTTTCCAAAGGTCAAAGCCTAATCCTTACTCACAAAATTTTGGATGGAAAAATCAATTGAATTTTGATTAGAGGAATGATAATCATGCACAATCTTACCAACCTCTGATGCGTTCGAAACTAGCAAGTATACTAGTCACACAAGTAATAAAGTGATGAGTAAGATATCGTTCCCACGAGGATTGATTCTAATTGAAGTTGTTATTCGAAAGCAACAATAAACTAAAATGAGGGGGGGTTTTGTTGATTAATTAACTAGATGAAATATTAATGCAAGTAAAGAATAACACAATGCAAATTTAAACAGATCAAAAAATCAATGAGAGAAACCTGGTTAAGGGATCCTTCTCTACCACAAGATATGGATTTGCGAATTAATTGTAGAATTGTCATCCAATTACACCATTGAAATTATCAACCGTAGATAACAACAAGCTCTGTTATCCCAATCTTTCCTTACTTTGTTGTTAAATAAAACAGGCTCTTTATTTAATCTCTATCCATTAAACAACCTAGAACAAGCTCTCTAAATTTAATTCAATGGATGCATTACGATAAGAAAGATAGGTTGATCTAAGCAATAAACACACAAGCTCGGATTATTTAACTTAGGTTGTATTCTCCAATTGCAATCTCTGATCACAATTTTGCTACTAAGGATTAGAAATTCAAGACAATTACGGATCAAGATTTCTAGTCTAGCAATAGACAACAACCAGATTATATTCAGTTGGCCATTCAAATACAATCCAGCAAGCAATCATAAGCATTAGATATAGGAAAATACAAGCAAATTCAATTAGAGAATTGGATAACAACTTCTTGCACAATCAACTTACAAAAACCATATCAGGGGCTTTGAAATCACCCTCAACCAATTCAGATTCAGTTACACATGTTTAAGAACGTGGTAAATACAATACAACATGGAGACATTCCAGAAAATGAAAGGGAAGGGAAAAACTTAGCAAATTTGATGTAATTCTCTTTGGATTGTAGTTCTTCCTCTTTCCAAGCTTCCTTTCTCCTTCAAGAACTCCAAGAGATGAAAGAATTCCAGAGCTGCAGCCTCCACCACGTTCTCCCCTCTTCAAGTTATGAAAATAAAACCCTAAAATGTGTTTAAATACTCTGCTACAGTAACGTGCTACAGTGTCCGTATTATACATGCTACAGTGATTGTGGAATTACATTTCTACACTTCTCACACTGTTTTGATTACAACTTTCGGTACACTGAATGGATTTATAAACCGTAAATTTCTCCAGAAAATAGACTTCGAGAGCTTTCAATGGTATAATATGTCATCAGGTTCATTGTATATCAATACAATTAAATCCGAGAAGATGGTTGACTAGCAGAGGTGAAAATGAAGGGTTTTACTCCATTTTTGTGCAAGTTGCTCCAAAACTCCTACAAACATCAAAACCACACAAAAACATAAAAATACCAAGGAATATAGCAAAGAAACATGGACGAATTGATATGAAAATGATATATAAATAGACACTTATCAAATTCCCCCGCACTTAGACTTTGCTAGTCCTCGAGCAACTACGACAATATGAAATAAAACTAAACCGAAACAGAATCAACAAAAAATTAAAACACACAAATGCTTCATCTTGCAAATAGGCCTCAAAGATTGTACTTAATTATAACCCAAGGAAAACTTCAAAATAATGCATTTGATCAAGAATTTCATCTCAAAGATTAGTTTCGCTTCACTTCAATTCCTCAAGTGTGTGTATGTAGAGCCATTCTCACCTAATCACTTGTAACCTCGGATGAGTTTATGCATAAAAATGAATCATATTTAATAGTAAAGATGTGTGTATAAACGAACTCCATAGGCCTGCTTTTCAAGTCACTCTCCACTAATGTAGACCAGTACAACACGAAGGATCAAGTAGGACTTTATTAAGCTTGTAATGTTTGGCTTGGGTGAAGGTATGATAAAGGATAATAATTAGGCTTAAATGACCCACAAACACATAAAATCATTCAAGATTATGTAGAGCTCAACCCCATGACATAAAAAATTCATTCTTATTCACCAAATGACTCCCCCAAACTTATTCAGAACACTCGAACTCTCTTTTTATTAATTTTTTTATAACACAAAAGAAACTACACCCCCACACTTTGTTGTTTTATTCTTTTTAAGAACACTCAAGGTATAAATATCTTTTTCTTCTCTTTCTCTTCTTCTTTTTTTTTTCTTTTTCTCTTTTTTTTCATTTTTTTACTACACTTCCCCTCCCCCACACTTAAACAACACATTGTCCTCAATGTGTAAGTATGTGGATGATAAGTACAGATTGGCTTTTTTTTCTTTCGTTTTTTTTTTTTACAAACACAATAGGACTCACTTGCATTGCTCATGACACATCCCAACCTCCTCTAACTTCCCAAAACCAGAACATAGCTCAAATTTAATTGTGAATGATCTACATGCTCATAGGTAAGGGATAAACTGTTTGGAACAAATTCATTTGAGGTTAGGAAATCTTTTAGTGAGTTAACAAAGAAAAAGGCTTACAAAGGCTCAAAGGGGTAACTAGGGATCAATTTCAGTCAAGGTTGGCTATTAAGGCTCAAACGGTCCAAAGATGGCCTAAATCATTTCCCCAATGTTGCACAGTCTAGGATTTCGCCTCGATGACCATCAAACTGTTTTGACCCAGGTATGTCACCCAAGGGGTGGTGAATTGGGTTTTATTTATCAAAACGGATTTTGTAAAACTTTTCTTGAAGATCAATTAGTTTACTCTTTCTTTGAGAATGAAGGTGAAGAAAATGAAATTAGAAGTTATCAAATATATAATCAAGAGAATAATAATAATGAACAATCACAAGTGCAAGTAAATGTAAAGAGTATAGGGATAGAGAGAGTGCAAACTCGATGTACGTGGTTCGGCAAACCTTGCCTACGTCCATGGGCTCTTAGCTCCACGAGTTAAGCTTTCCACTAAGTTGTAGAAATCTTTACAACTTGCTTGATGAACAACCTCACCAAGACCTTTTCTTCCAACTCTTGATAACACCACACCAAGAGTTCTTCTTGATGAACAACCTCACCAAGGCAACTTCCTTCAACCTTTGATAACACCACACCAAGAGTTCTTCTTGATGAACAACCTCACCAAGGCAACTTTCTTCAACTCTTGATAACACCACACCAAGAGTTCTTCTTGATGAGCAACCTCACCAAGGCCACTTTCTTCAACTCTTGATAACACCACACCAAGAGTTCTTCTTGATGAACAAACTCACCAAGGAAAGAGTTCTCTAAAGGATAACTTTTATCCTTTACAAGAAGATCTCACTCTCACCATAATACAAGAACAAAGTAAATTTTTACAACAAAAGTACAACTCTCTTTAAAGAATAGATAAAGAATATAAAAGCTCTCTAGACTTGATATTTCTCTTGTTTTTTGCTTGATAGATGCTTCTCTTGCTCTTCTTGTCTTGCTGAATGCATGGGAGAAGGGCTCCTTTTATAGGCAAATGAGATGAACTTGAACAAGTGAAGACACCAACTCCAAATTTTCTACCCACCATAAAAACCGTAATTTTGTCTTCCATTTTTGTCAATGTTTCGTTTGAAATTTGAAAATCTGAAAAACATATAAGATTTGCACATTTGAATAAGATTTCCAACGCATCAAGAATCAAGTCATTTGGATATCTGTAGTTCAAGATATGGCCAAAACACCATTCGGTACTCATGTGACTTGATTTTTCTTTCTTGTGTCAGTCCACCAAATTGAATGATAATTCTGTTAGCCTTCTGTTTGAAATTTGAATTTCTTCAAAACATGAAAGATCTGCATATTTGAATAGTCTTTCCAAAACATTAAGAATCAAAGCATTTGGATATCTCTATCTTAAGATATGGCCAAAACACCATTCGGTCCTCATGTGAGTTGATTTTTCTTCTTTGTGTCAGTCCACCGAATTGCATGTCAATTATGTCGGCCTTCTATTTGAAATTTGAATTTTTTCAAAACATATGAAATGTTCTTCATTAAGTCATCTTTCCAATGCCGCAAGAATCAAGTCATTTTGATTTTTCTAGCGCAAGATATGTCCAAAGGAGTATTCGGTGCTCATGTCAGCTGCTTCCATTTGTCTTTCAACTTGCATGATCATTTGGACAACCTTGCACTTGAAATTTGAATTTCATTAAAACATATGAAATGTTATAAATTGAGTAAGCTTTCCAAAGGCTAAAGAATCACATTATTTTGATATTTGTAGAGATATATATGACCCATTGATTAAACATTGCTCATGTGTCACATTCCTTGAGTCAATCCTTGTTCTTAAACTTTGGTGCCTTTAACATGTAGTCTTCTCCTTAGCTTCAACACTACATTTTAATAAGCCCCTTCTTGTTTTTAAAATTATTTCAATGATCTTACTCTTGCACATAAATAAACATGTTAGTAAATCTCAATTAATCAATGTGTATTGTTATCATCAAAATTATCATGTAGCCTTAGGGCTAACACAAACAAGTTCTAGAATTCATTGAAATCTGAATAAACATTTAAATTACATAAACTTTCTCTAAGTGAACAAATAACTCAGTGATAATAGCTCAGTGATCAATGTTGCGCAAGGAATCGAAAGCAAAGCAAAAACCAATAAACATTTCAAGCACATAGATCCATGCATCATTTATCATTTTCCAAGAGTTATTCTTAATTCAATCATTATCTTATCATCGACCCACAAAATGTAAGAAAAGAGGTACGTGGCATTGTTATACCTGAGTCAATATTCTATATTTCAACAATCCTTAGGACCAGTAGCCCGCAGACTTAAGGTTTCCAGCCTATATACCTTTATTATGAAAGAACAAAACAAGAAACAAGACACTTCAAACAACATAAATAAACAAACTACAGATTTATGTCGAGAGAATGCGTTTCAAGGGTTAAAGAAAAACCCATATTCTGCCATTCTCAACTTTTTTCCACAATTTTTTT